>SKCR01039599.1:0-99802 GCA_019454045.1 Zanthoxylum bungeanum | reverse complement strand
GAAAAGGGACTTGAGTGATAGTGATCACTTGAGCAAAAAAAAAAAAAAAGTAAAAAAGTGAAATTTTTTGGTTGAATCTAGTTTGTTCCATATTATCATTTTGGTGCCCATTGAGGGTATTCCATCAAAATTTCTATAGAGGTGCCAAATTTTCTTCCGAAATTGCATACGACTGAATTTTCATGCTTATTTTTTTCTTCATTGTGCTAATTGTTTGCTTCTTATTTTAATTACTCTAGGTTAAGTATTATTGATTGAGTCTTCGTCATTGCTATTCCTGTTCGCATTTTGTTTCCGCCTGCCATATATATATATATTATTGGGTCTGTTGTGTTTCATGCTAGCTTGAGGACTACACTTGGCTTTGTATTCTTGGATTGAGTGTGATTCACATTTGAATTGAGGAAGAACTCAAGAGTGGTAAAAGGCAGTGATTGTGAGTACAGTATCGGGTAAAAGCCAATAGAGTGCAAACACGAGTGGAGTGATATCATTTGAGTGTAAACACGTGAGATTGTGAGGATTTACATATTTGCTTCACTTTCTTGTTAATTCTAATATGTTTTCTTGGTGTTGAGATTACAGGTCTAACCACTGATGAAAAGCTTGAGGCTTTGGATAGGAAATTTACAGATATGATGGAGAACATGAATACTGATTTGGAGAGATTGACCAAGAGTGTAGAGAGTATTCAAACTGGTAGCGGTCCCAGAGAACCACCACATCAGAATGTACCACCACCTCATAATGTGCCACCTCGACCTGTACCACCACAGTATGTACCGCCAGATGAAGAGGAAGTTGAAAATGATTTTGATGATTCTGATGGTCCTGATGATGTGGATGAGAGATTTCAGCCTAGGCATGACATGAGGCCTAATAGGAGGTTTGATAGGAGGTTTGATAGGAGGGATAGACGGTTTGATGATAGAGGTGTATTTGATTCCAGAAGAGGGGATTATGATAGGAGGGGATATGGTAGACGAGGAGATGAAGATGGTGATCTAGGTAGCATCAAGATTAAGATACCAACATTCCACGGCAAGAATTATCCTGAAGCTTATTTAGAATGAGAAAAGAAAATAGAATTGACTTTCAGCTGTCATCACTACTCAGATGAGAAGAAGATCAATCTGGCAGCAATTGAGTTTGCCGATTATACTATGATTTGGTGGGATCAGCTTGTCTCTACTCGGAGGTGAAATTATGAGAGACCAATTCAGACATGGGCAGAACTTAGAGGTCTTATGAGAAAGCCATTACTATAGGGAGTTATATCAGAAACTACAACATCTGTATCACGGGGCCAAGAGTGTTGAGGACTATTACACAGAGATGGAAGTTGCCATTGTGAGTGTTCCTATAACATGCCAATGATCTAATAAGCATGAAAACATGTGATTAAAATCATTATAAGTTACGGAATATACTTACAATGAACGGATTTGAGCTTTTAAAATTTGAGTAGAAGATCTCCAAGATCCAACTTTGAATTTTGATTCCAAGCTTTGAGTTGTTTCCCTATCACCTTTGTTGATTCCTTGAAGTGCTAGCTTCTTTGAGTTTGCAAGAAAATCAAAGTGAAGAGAGGGAGGAAGCTCACGCCCAAGCCCTTGGTGTGCTAGGGTTTGTGTTTTGTTCAAGTGTGTGAATTGTGAGAGAGAGTTGGTTTTTGGTAAAATCCCTTTTACCCTTTTCACCTAAACTAGGTGGTTGGGTAAATGGTTTTACCAAAACCATTACAAGGTGGTTGGATGGTTTGTGGCTTGGCATAAATGCCAACTACCCTTCCAACTACCACATGTGAAGTGGACCCCACATTTTAATTCAAAATTCAAATGTCTCTACGAACATTTGCCGCGGCTCGGTTCCGTTTAATCCGATTAAACGGACTTTCGTCGCCAAATAATTAAATCTAATTTAATTAAATAACGATGCCTCGCAAATATATTACGAACGTCGTTTACGAATTAATTCTAAATTAATTCGTTCGTTCGTATTAAAGTCCGACTTTAATTTCGTAATGAAATCCAATTCATATTAATATATCCGATATATTAATTTTAGCCCATTCAAATAAATTAAATAGAAAAATCAATTTTAACTATTAAATTTATTTTACCGATTAATTCCAAATTAATCGCGTTCTCTCTCTTTCGAACACATTTAATCCCAGATTAAATAAAGCTTCAATTAATCCCAGATTAATTTTCTCTCTCTTAAGTAATCATAGATTAATTCTAATCGAGTCAACTGTCATCGGTGAATCTTTGGGAAGCGACCCAAGAGACCTCTGGATATGTTGGCAGTAAATGTTGTTGGCTTCTAGCAAAGCACCGTGCCTACCCAATTCTCCAGAAATATTCTTACTGGAATATATAATCTATGTCAGGTGTAGAATACGTAGTATTCGTATTACGATCCAGTATCGGATGTCATGTGCAAGGCCTGGGACTGGAATAGTGTCTGCCCCGTACGAAGCACATATTGGATATCAAGTAACTAGTCTCTTTGAATCGGATAATCATGACCTTGTCATATTATCCCGATGGTTGCAACACAATAGAGAACTAGTTATGAATCTCTGCGTGATCATCATCTCCATATGTCTGAAGTGATACTTCCGTTTTGACATCACATCCAATACACTACGATTCTCAATAAACCCAATAGATGCGTACACAGAACCTATTAAAGCCCTGGACGACCAAAACCAAAGTTTACCAATTGTCGCAAGTACTAGCGATGCAAGTCTCAGGTTAAGACCAAATACATCTACCCTGAAGCGGACTCTCATAGACACATATACATACTACCAATGGGATTCGCAGGGTCTATCCAGAACGAAGCTGTTTTCCGTACCATCGGTAAAAACACACCTCATATCGCACTTGCATAAGTATCATATACTTAAACATATGAGAACTATGTCGTTATGCCCTCACAACGCGCACAAGTGCAATACTAGTCTATTCCGCATTATCGATGTCCAGTCTCGATAATACTACAACTAGGGATATTTAATGATTAAACCTTTATGGATTGATATTGTCTCATATCATCTCAATCCGGAACTAATCATATGGACTTTTACCATTTATATATCAAAGTAAATAAATTACAAAACGGTAAAAGGTAATTTCATTACTACATAGTTAATTTTGTACAAAAATACAATGTCTTTTACAAACAGTGATGTTATGGGTCATAATTATCTAACAATCTCCCACTTGGCCTATAGCCAGTCACTCAAGCATCTAACACCTGAACTATGTATATGTTTCTCAATTTTTTGCTGTGAAATAGCTTTCGTCAGCGGATCTGCAATGTTGTCGTCTGATGCGACCTTCTCGATCTTCACATCGCCACGATGTATGATCTCACGAATCAGATAGAAACGTCGAAGAACATGCTTGGATCGTTGATGAGACCGCGGTTCCTTAGCCTCCGCTATAGCCCCGTTATTGTCACAATACAATGAAACGAGCTCAGCTACTAACGGAGCTACTCCTAATCCAATTAGGAATTTACGGATCCAAACTGCTTCTTTTGCTGCTTCAGCTGCAACAATATACTCCGCTTCTGTTATTGAATCGGCAACAATCTCTTGCTTGGAAGATTTCCAGCTTACTTCTTCGTTGTTCAAACAAAATATGTACCGAGATTGCGACTTAGAGTCGTCTTTATCGGTTTGGAAACTTACATCGGTATACCCAGTTACCTCAAGTTCTCCATCTCCATAAACTAAGAAAGCATCCTTAGTTCGTCTAAGATACTTAAGAATGTTCTTAACCGCCATCCAGTGACCATCACCTGGATCGGCTTGATAGCGACTACACATGCTCAAAACATACGAGACATCAGGTCGCGTACATATCATGGCATACATGATCGATCCGACTGTCGAGGCGAACGGTATCTGACTCATGCTGTTTCTCTCATCTTGAGTTTTAAGACACATGTCCTTAGATAGAGAGATGCCATGTGACACTGGTAACAGTCCCCTCTTAGACTGATCCATGTTGAATCTTTTCAACACTTTGTCAATGTACGTGCTCTGTGAGAGTCCAAGTAGCTTTCTAGATCTATCCCGGTAGATATTTATTCCTAGAATATAGGCTGCTTCTCCCAGATCTTTCATGGAGAATTTTAATGAAAGCCAAGCATTCACCGATGTTAACATGGGAATGTCATTGCCCATAAGCAATACATCGTCAATATAAAGGACAATAAAATTCAGTTCGCTCCCACTAACCTTCTTATATACATAAGGATCATCTTCGTTTTGAATGAAATCATATTCTTTTATGATCTCATCAAAACGTTGGTTCCATGACCGCGATACTTGCTTCAGTCCATAAATGGACCAATTTAACTTACAAACCTTGTTTGCAAGTCTAGGCACAATAAAACCGTCAGGCTGTTGCATATAAACATCCTCCAAAAGATTTCCGTTAAGGAAAGCGGTTTTAACATCCATCTGTCATATCTCGTAATCGAAATATGCAACAATAGCAAGCATTATCCGAATGGATTTAATCATGGCAACATGTGAGAAAGTTTCATCGTAATCGACACCATGTCGTTGACGATATCCATTTGCTACAAGCCTAGCTTTGTACGTTTGTACGTTGCCATCCATGTCGGTCTTATTCTTGAAGACCCATTTACATCCAATAGGCTTTACGCCTTCTGGTGCATCAACCAGTGTCCAAACTTGGTTGGTGTACATGGAATCCATTTCGGACTTCATGGCTTCTTGCCATAAAGCGGAGTCGATATCTTGTATCGCTTCCTCATACGTAGCTGGTTCATTATCCTCAATGAGATTAATATCTACATGAGGTGAGATCAGAAACCCATACCACGCAGGTTGTTCCTGATTCTCTCTGACCTACGCGGTCCTTGTGTAATCGAAGATTGTGGTACAGTCTTATCCCGGATGGACTGTTCTTGTTCCGTTAAGGATTCTATGCCAGAAATAGTATCACTCCGATTTTCATCGAGTTCTATTTTCCTCCCACTAACCACAACCACTGCATTTAGGAATTCCTTCTCAAGGAAAACCGCATGTAGAGCAACAAATATTTTGTTCTCTCGTGGGTGATAGAAGTATATCATTTGGTTTCCTTAGGATATCCTACGAATAGGCATTTATCTGATTTGGGCTCAAGTTTGGTACCTCCAACGTTTAACGTATGCCCCAGCATCCCCAAATCTTCAGGAATGAGAAACCCCGTTTCTTTCCTGTCCATATCTCATATGGGCATGTTGTACAGTCTTTGACGGAACCTTATTCAAAATAGAATTACACTATTAATGCATATCCCCAGAAGGAAATAGGTAGCTCAGTGCGACTCATCATAGACCTTACCATGTCCAACAAAGTTCGGTTTCTCCGTTCGGACACACGTTTAATTGCGGTGTTCTAGGAGGAGTCCATTGTGAAAGAATACCATATTCTTTCAAGTAATCTAGAAACTCATTGCTCAAGTATTCGCCACACGGTCCGACCGTAATGTCTTTATACTCTTGCCGTCTATTTTTCAACTTCGTGTCGAAACTCTTTGAATTTCTCAAAAGTTTCCGACTTGTGTCTCATAAGATACACATAACCATAACATGATTCATCATCCGTAAAGGTTACGAAGTATTCGTATCCACCTCTAGTCTGGCTAGACATGGGCCCACATACGTCACTATGAACGAGGGCTAATAGTTCGGTGGCACGCACACCTTTACCGCTAAAATGTGATTTAGGCATTTTGCCCAATAGACAAGATTCGCAGACATCATATGAATTTGGATCAAATCCGTCCAAGTATCCACTCTTCGAAAGTGTGGATATGCGAGTCTTGTTTATATGTCCCAGACGACAGTGCCACATATAAGTTTCATCTTTGTTACTCGTTTTGAGCTTTTTGTTTGTTATATTATATGTTTGAGATTGATTTATATTCAAAATATAAAGACCATTATTGCAACAACAGTGCAAATTTCTACATCATTTTATACATAAACACCCCAGTGTTCCTGAATACAAAAGTATACCCACATTAGGTTAACATAGATACAGAAAAAATATTCCTAGTCAAACTAGGTACATAATAACAGTCTGTAAGTTCAAGTACATGTCCCGTGGGTAGTTCTAAAACAAAAGTGCTAACGGCCAAAATGGTGACTGGTGCCTCATTTCCAACGCGTAGATCAATCTCCACTAAGGTCAGTCTTCTGCTAATCCGCAGATCCTGCACATCAGTACATATGTGAGTACCACAACCAGAATCAAAAATCCAATTTTTAAAACTAGAAGTAGTCATGTTTATTTCAATACAAACATACCTGAAGCCGGTGCCTTGCCCGTTTTAATCCCTTCTGGAGCGTCTTGTACTCGCGACAGTCACGCTTCCAGTGACCCTGCTTACCGCACTGGAGGCAAACATCCTGAGATTTATCCTTAGGCTTCCCAGAAACCTTTGACAATTTGGCCTTGCCCTTTCTATTATGTTCGTCTTCTTCACACCTCCAGTTGCCTTGGGCCCAGCCCTCGGTGTCTGAGATGTCGAAGCAAAGTGCGCCTCGCGCTTGTTGCCCTTGAGAAGCTCATTCTCAGCTTCATTGAGAGTAGACAATAACTCTCCAAGAGTATCATCTTTGTTCATCAAATTATAGTTTATGATGAATTGTCTCCAGGTGTCAGGGAGAGATTGCAAGATCATATCTACGGTAATCTCAGCCTCAAAGACTATCCCCATCTCAGCTAGCTCATCTATGTCAGTAATCATCTGTACCACATGGCACTCAACAGACATGCCTTCTGACATACGTGAACGGAAGAGCTTCTTTACTAACTCATATCTCTGCGACCTTTTTTTAGATCGGTGAAGATCTTACAACCTCGCCAACATGTTATAGGGATCCAAGTCCCTATTTTGTCGACGAAAATGCTGAGTCATGGAAGCAAGCATAATAGACTGAGCAGTATTGCATCATCGCTATGAGTCTTCCAAAGCTCCAGCTCAAGTGTCTGATCAGGTTTGGGTTTAGGCCCAAGAGGTATCTGTATGGTGCATAATAGCCTCTCGGCTCCAAGGACTATCCTTAGATTCATTTCCCAATCGGTAAAGTTCATGCCCTTAAAGACATTTTCGCCCATGATAATGTCTTAGACATTTCCCTTTCCAGTCATCTTGACTACGATAGTCCAACTATCTAGTCAATGATATTTTGTGTGCAGTCTAACTATTACAAGAAAAATAACATTGTATTAGTCCAACTAATAAAGTAATTTTGACGAAATATTTTGAAAACGCGTAAAGCTAAGTATCTGAATGAAATTGCAAATTCAATACTAGCCTCCCACTATTTTTCGGCGAGCCTCTAACCCTCTGTCGAGTACTCAGGAAACCCAGTTTCCTAGTGGGCTAAGATCCCATTAAATAACACACAGCTTTGACTTTGGCCAACAAGCTGTATGATATTTAACTAGGTAGATCTCGAAGAACAATTGGATCTCATCCAATTCTTAGGTCCGGTAGATGGACATCCAAGTCCGCAACATATATACAATATATATGCCAATATATCCAATATATTTTCCTAACCTTTTTCCTCAGAATCAACTAAGCATTGGCTTTGGCACAACAAGCTTAATGATTCCAGTTAAGCGGGACCCATTGACATGGAAAGCTTTGTAATCAATGTCGATGGACAAGAAGTGATCTTGACTTTGGCCAACAAATCACGACTTGGACAAGACACCGATATGGAACAAAACTTTCATGATTCAAACACATCCGTAATTGACAAAGGTCTTGACTTTGGCCAACAAACCAATGCCAACTTTGGATCTTGAGTAAGAATCACTCAACAGAAGGAAAAACGCTTAATATGTTTTTGAGGGTTTTTCGCGTAAATTGGCAACCAATTTATTATCTTTGATTAGGTCTCATCATACACCCTTAAGCATGCTTCTAAAACATCATAAGGCGTAAAAGTAAATTAATACTGATATACGGATGGATATTTAAACAGATTGTTCCTAGAACAAATCGCTCTCTTTCCTCTCCCCGGCTAGAACTATTCTAACTCCTACCTAATTACATAATACAATAAAGAAACCTCATTTACATTGAGGGGAATTGGTGAGAAGAGAAATACAAAGAATAAGAAGATAAAAGGCTGGACACGCAGGTCCAATTTAATAAATTCTAATTTATTACAATTTTCAAAATTGTCCTCACCCTTCTAATATCCATTCGATATACATTATTCATACAAGACATTCATGTATTCATACAAAGCATGTTATTCAATTAATCTAATCCAATTAATTAATCTTTGAATTAATGACCGTCCAATGTTCAAACAACGATTTGATTTGCGCGAGTCCAACTCGTTTAAGAATAAATACTTAAAATACGTATTCTTGAATTATATCGAACTACAACTTTAAATCCAATTTATTTGTATTCAATACTAATTCTAATTTAATTCCAAATTAAATATTTACACTTATTTATTTGCCTTAAAGACTTGGATTCCAAATCCAATCATAATGGGTCTCAAAGGCCCAATAACATCCAATGTCATTTTAATTAAAGTCCAATGGGCTTTTAATTGATTCTAAAGGCATGGGCTTTGGTCATAATGGGTCAAACCCAAAATGCCAAGGCCCAATAGGAATCACCCTATTGCCAACAAATCAATTTAGGCCCATTAGACCCAATTAAAATCTTTAAAGGGCCAAGTGATGTATTTGGACTTTAAGGAATTGGTTTTGGGCCCAATTGGATCCAATCCAAAAGTCCAAAACCAAACTTGGTCAAACCAAGTCCATTAAGCCCAAATACACACTTTTAGCCCAAATCATATTTAAAGGCTTATTAACATAATTATAATATTCCAAATATCATAATTATTTTAATTAAAGTGTATTAGCCATGATTAATTAATTAAACTCAATATTTCCAAAATACCAATTAACTTAATTAATCATGCTTAATCCAACAATTTATGCTCAACACAAATTGAAGCCAAAATTCATCATTTCATGCTCAACATGCTCTTTGATTTTAACATAAATATTATTGACTTTGATTCCAATCCAATCAAACCAACAATCAACATTTAAACATGCATTTAAACATATCATTTCATGTTACCAAAAAAAAAAAAAAAAACAAGCGCAGTCCACTGCAGTAAGCATTCGGCCATGGTGAAGAAATTTGGGATTTTTGATTCAATCAATTTATTTCAAATGTAATCATGCATAACTCTAAGTTATCATATTCTAAGCATCCTCAAAGCATCAATTTGAAAGAATCATGTTCCAAACATAAAAGCCCCAAATTTTAGGCTCAAGAACCTTAGAATTTTTCATGCTTAAAATTGGCTCACGATATCATTGTTAGTGTTCCTAGAACATGTCAAGGATCTAATAAGCATGAAAACATGTGATTAAAATCATTATAAGTTGTGGAATATACTTACATTGAACGGATTTGAGATTTTAAAATTTGAGTAGAAGATCTCCAAGATCCAACTTTGAATGTTGATTCCAAGCTTTGAGTTGTTTCCCTATCACCTTTGTTGATTCCTTGAAGTGCTAGCTTCTTTGAGTTTGCAAGAAAATCAAAGTGAAGAGAGGGAGGAAGCTCACGCCCAAGCCCTTGGTGTGCTAGGGTTTGTGTTTTGTTCAAATGTGTGTATTGTGAGAGAGAATTGGTTTTTGGTAAAAATCCCTTTTACCATTTTCACCTAAACTAGGTGGTTGGGTAAATGGTTTTACCAAAACCATTACAAGGTGATTGGATAGTTGGTGGCTTGGCATAAATGCCAACTACCCTCCCAACTACCACATGTGAAGTGGGCCCCACATTTGAATTCAAAATTCAAATGTCTCTACGCGGCTCGGTTCCGTTTAATCCGATTAAATGAACTTTCATCGCCAAATAATTAAATCTAATTTAATTAAATAACAATGCCTCCCAAATATATTACGAACGTCGTTTACGAATTAATTCTAAATTAATCCGTTCGTTCGTATTAAAGTCCGACTTTAATTTCATAATGAAATCCAATTCATATTAATATATCCGATATATTAATTTTAGCTCATTCAAATAAATTAAATAGAAAAATCAAATTTAACTATTAAATTTATTTTACCGATTAATTCCAAATTAATCGCTTTCTCTCTCTTTCGAACACATTTAATCTCAGATTAAATAAATCTTCAATTAATCCTAGATTAATTTTCTCTCTCTTAATTAATCCCAGATTAATTCTAATCGAGTCAACTGTCATCGGTGAATCTTTGAGAAGCGACCCAAGAGACCTCTGGATATGTTGGCAGTAAATCCGGTTATCGGACTATCCGATAAAGTGAGTACCTCGTACCACGTGCTTACCGATTTACAAGACATGGTTTGCTTCTAGCAAAACACCGTGCCTACCCAATTCTCCAGAAATATTCTTACTGGAATATATAATCTATGTCAGGCATAGAATACGTAGTATTTCATATTGCGATCCAGTATCGGATGTCACGTGCAAGGCCTGGGGCTGGAATAGTGTCTGCCCCGTACGAAGCACATATTGGATATCAAGCAATTAGTCTTTTTGAATTAGATAATCATGAACTTGTCATATTATCCCGACGGTTGTAACACAATAGAGAACTAGTTATGAATCTCTGCGTGATCATTATTTCCATATGTCTGAAGTGATACTTCCGTCTTGATATCACATCCAATACACTACGATTCTCAATAAACCCAATAGAGGCGTACACAGAACCTGTTAAAGCCCTGGACGACCAAAACCAAAGTTTACCAATTGTCGTATGTACTAGCGATGCAAATCTCAGGTTAAGACCAAATACATCTACCCTGAAGCGGACTCCCATAGACACATATACATACTATCAATGGGATTCCATGGGGTCTATCCAGAGCGAAGCTTTTTTCTATACCATCGATAAAACACAACCTCCTATCGTACTTGCATAAGTATCATATACTTAAACATATGAGAACTATACAGTTATGCCCTTCACAACGCGCACAAGTGCAATACTAGTCTATTCCGCATTTCGATGTCCAGTCTCGATAATACTACGACTAGGGATATTTAATGATTAAACCTTTATGGATTGATACTGTCTCATATCATCTCAATCCGGAACTAATCATATGAACTTTTACCATTTATATATCAAAGTAAATAAATTACAAAACGGTAAAAGGCAATTTCATTACTACATAGCTAATTTTGTACAAAAACACAATGTCTTTTACAAACAGTGATGTTATGGGTCATAATTGTCTAACAGCCATGATCAGGGCAAATGTAGTTGAGGATGCAGAAGCTACTATGACACAGTTTCTAGGGGGCTTGAATAGAGAGATAGCAAACATGGTGGAGTTGCATCACTATGTTGATTTGGAGGATATGCTTCACATGGCTATCAAGGTTGAAAGGCAACTCAAGAAAAGGTCAACATAAAGATTTGGTACTCAGGCTACTTCTGCATGAAAGGTAAAATGGGTTCCGAATGAGAAGCGGGATGGAGGCTTTGACAAGCTTAGAGGCGAGTTCAGTGGAGGCTTTAATAAGCCTAGGGCCGAACCTAGTACCAAGGGTAAAAAGACTACAAAATCGAGTAAAACTAGACCAAAACCTGAGGGTACAACTACTAGAACTAAGGATGTCAAGTGTTTTAAATGTTTGGGCATGGGACACTATGCTTCAGAATGTCCCAATAGACGTACCTTAGTGATTGATAAGAAGAGTGGAGATGTGTACTCTACTGATAGTGAGGTTGATGACGAGATGATAGAGTTGGAGGATGCTAGTGACCATGAGGGAGCTGCATACCCGTTGAATAACTTATCCTTAGTTGTCAAGCGTGCTTTGAGTGCACATGTTGTAGAGGATGAGAGTATGCCGCAGAGGGAGAACATATTCCATACTAGGTGCCGTGTGAATGTTAAGGGGTGTAGTATGATTATAGATGGGGTCAGTTGTACTAATGTTGCTAGCACATCTTTGATTGAGCGATTGGGGTTGAGTTGCTTGAGACACCCAAAGCCTTACAAGTTTCAATGGTTAAATGATTGTGGGGAAATAAGTGTGACAAAGCAGGTATTGTTGAGCTTTACCATTGGGCCATACACAGATGATGTCATATGTGATGTGATACCGATGCATGTAGGACATATTCTTTTGGGTAGACCGTGGAAGTTTGATAAGAAGGTTATTTACGATTGGTTCAAGAACAAAAACTCTTTTCAACCCATTACATTATACCCACTTACACCTGCACAAGTCCATGAAGATCAGATTAAGTTGCAACTTGAGCGTGATAAAGAGAGAGCGAAGGGAAACACCACCTTAGGTGAGACTAGTGAGAGTGATGTATCTGGTGAGAAAAATAAGGCCAAGGCCGTGGGAGTTCCCAAGGGGAGTGTGAGTGAACGTGAGGGGGAAACAAAAGGGAGAGTTAAAAAGAGTTTCTACATGGGTGAGGGTGAAGCGAGGAAAGTATTCAAGGCTAGCAAGCTCATGCTATTGTTAGTCTATAAAGAGCCTCATATTTATTTTACTAACACTAACCCTTTACTTCATGTGCCTATTTCATCTCTTTTACAAGATTACAGTGACGTACTGACAGAGGACATACCTAGTGGGCTTCCACCCATTAGAGGTATTAAGCACCAGATAGACTTCATACCTGGAGCAGTCATTCCTAAAAGACCGGCTTATAGGAGCAATCCCGAGGAGACAAATGAGCTACAAAGGCAAGTACGAGAGTTGATGGACAATGGGTGTGTCAGGGAAAGCATGAGTCCTTGTGCAGTACCAGTGCTTCTAGTTCCTAAGAAAGATGGGACGTAGCTTATGTGCGTTGATTGCCGAGCTATCAACAATATTACGGTAAAGTATTGTCACCTCATTTCTAGACTAGATGACATGTTAGATGAATTGTATGGTTCCAAAATTTTTAGTAAGATTGATTTAAAGAGTGGATACTATCAAATTCACATGAGAGAGGGAGATGAGTGGAAAACTGTATTTAAGACTAAGTATGGCTTGTATGAATGGTTAGTTATGCCATTTGGTCTTTCAAACGCACCTAGCACATTTATGAGATTGATGAATCATGTTATGCGTGCATTTTTAGGTAAGTTTGTTGTAGTTTATTTTGATGACATCTTAGTTTACAGTAAAATGGTAGATGAGCATGTTATGCATTTGAAGCATGTTCTTGATGTGTTAAGGCAAGAAAAACTGTATGCTAACTTTGATAAGTGCACTTTTTGTATGGATAGAATTGTCTTCCTTGGATTTGTTATGAGTGCATATGGCATCGAGGTAGATTTAGAAAAGGTGAAGGCAATTAAGGATTGGCCAACACCAACAACAGTGACAAAAGTCAGAAGCTTACATGGATTAGCAAGCTTCTACCGTAGATTTGTTAAAGACTTCAGTAGTATTGCAGCACTACTGACTAAAGTAGTGAAGAAGACCGTTGGCTTCAAATGAGGTGAAAAGTATGAGCGTGTATTCCAGGATCTGAAAATGAATTTGTGCAGTGCACCAGTCTTGGCACTACCCAACTTTGAGAAGACATTTGAGATTGAGTGTGACGCATTCGGGATAGGCATTGGAGCGGTTCTTATGTAAGAAAAGTGACCAATAGCTTACTTTAGTGAGAAGCTAAATGGAGCTGTTTTGAGCTACCCCACATATGACAAGGAGTTATATGCGCTAGTGCGAGCCCTTGAGACTTGGCAGTATTATTTGTGGCCTCGAGAGTTTGTGATCCATACAGATCATGAATCATTGAAGCATCTGAAGGGCCAAGGTAAACTGAATAAACGACACGTAAAACGGTTAGAGTTTGTTGAGACATTTCCATATGTAATCCACTACAAACAAGGTAAGGAAAACATTATCGCCGATGCACTATCGCGAAGGTATGCTTTACTTACTTCATTGAGTGCAAGAATGCTTGGGTTTGAATTTATGAAAGAACTTTATGCTAGTGATATTGACTTTAGTACTATCTATGCTGCATGTGAAAAGTCTGCTTTTAATAAATTCTACCAATATGATGTGTTTCTGTTTAGGGAGAATAGATTATGCATTCATATTTGTAGTATGCGTGAATTATTAGTGAGGGAAACACATATGGGAGGTTTAATGGGGCACTTTGGCATTACCAAAACCTTATAGGTATTGAGTGAACATTTCTATTGGCCTAAAATACGGAGAGATATTGAGCGTTTGTGTGATAAATGCTTAACTTGTAAACAGGCTAAATCTAAGGTTATGCCTCATGGGTTGTATACACCATTGCCTATACCTAGTGAGCCATGGGTAGATGTATCGATGGACTTTATATTGGGTTTACCTAGGACTATGAAGGGTAGAGATTCCATCTTTGTAGTGGTTGATAGGTTCAGTAAGATGACACACTTTATAGCATGTCATAAAACTGATGATGTCACTAACATTGCTGACCTGTTCTTTAGAGAAGTAGTACGACTCCATGGGATTCCACGGAGTATAGTTTCAGATCGTGATGTTAAATTCCTTAGTCACTTTTGGAAAGTTTTATGGGGTAAGTTGGGAACTAAACTTTTGTATTCTACTACTTGCCACCCCCAAACTGATGGCCAAACTGAAGTTGTTAATAGGACTTTGACTCAGTTATTGCATACTATTATCAATAAGAACTTAAAAACTTGGGAGGACTGTTTGCCTTTTGTTGAATTTGCATATAATCGTAGTATTCATTCCTCTACATCTTACTCACCATTTGAAATTGTTTATGGTTTTCAGCCACTAACTCCATTAGATTTGTTACCATTGCCTGTTAATGAGTATGCGGGGTTAGATGGAAAAAGGAAAGCCGATTTGGTGAAGCATATACATGAGAAAGCAAGAGAGCACATACAGAGAAAGAATGAGCAATATGCTTCTCATGCTAATAAAGGAAGAAAGCGTGTGGTATTTCAGCCTGGAGATTGGGTTTGGGTACACATACGCAAGGAGAGATTTCCTGAACAACGTAAATTTAAGCTACAACCGAGAGGGGATGGTCCATTTCAAGTCTTGGAACTGATTAATGACAATGCATACAAGCTGGATTTACAAGGTAAGTATAATGTGTCTGCTACATTTAATGTTTATGACTTAACTCCTTTTAATTCAGGTACAGATTCGAGGTCGAATCCTTTTCAAAATGGAGGGGATGACATGATCTAGGCCACTCATGGAGCATCAAAGGACATGGCCAATAATACAATAGACCCATTACAAGTACCAGAAGGGCCAATTACAAGACAGAAGACCAATAGACTCAGAGAACCAATGGCGGGATTAGTTCAGAGTTTTATGGCCAATTACAACAAACAAATAGAGTCATATGTGGGATTCAATGGAGAGGGCCCAAAGACATTTCACTTGGCCCAAATCAGTTCTTATTGAAGCTTTATAGACCTTTGAAGACTTAAAGACTTTGGTATTTTTGTAATTTCGAATTTAGGGGCATTATTATCTTTATGCCTTTAGGGTTTCTTTTGTAACACTATTTAAGCTTGCCTTCTTCTTCATTTTAGGTGAACCAACGAAATTTGTAAACTCAAAAGCTTAAAGCTTTGGCTATGGCCGAATTATTGTAAGGGGGGGATTCTCCTTTTCAAGTTTGAATCAACTTATCTAAGTTTGGAAAACTTAGTGGCGTCTCCATTTGCTAGCAAAAAACACTACAAGGATTCATCTTAAGGGTTCTCAAGGGCAAGTTCTTTGTGGATTTTCTTTGTGGCCTTGGAAGGGTTTTGTTCCTACAAAATCAAATTCGCGGTTCTTGGGGTTCTGTCCGTTGCTTGGGGTTTGCTTGGATTTCGAATCCAAGTGGGTTTCTTGTCACTTAGCCTTACTTGGAGAGCTCCAATCTCTTCTTTTTCCTTTGGAACCTGGATATTTTTACAAATGTTTTAAAAAAACAGCGCAACAGAACTTCATTTACCATTTTGCAATTCATGTTGAGAATCATATAATAGATCAATAATTACTTAACAAGTTGAATTCAGTGCACAAAGAAAGAGGGCCCGTTTACAGTACCTCTCGGTATCGGTATGGTACCGGGAGGGCAATAAAATTGAAATAATGGTCAATTGAACTTGAAACGGAGGCCAATTGAGCTTGAAACTTCTAGCATTGAAAATGAAATATTTAAAGTTCTTGTATCAATTTCAAGTTCAATGGTAGAACATTCAAGTTTAATAGCCTCCATTTTAACTTCAATGGTCCGGATTTCAACTTTATTGTCCTCCCGTCAAAATATAAGTCTCGAAAATGTTAGTAATTATTTCTTTATGATTTATGGAAGTCTTTTGAAATGGTCAATGAGGGCACAAGCCAAGTGAAAGAATCGAAGATCAACCGGTTCATGTGCGAATTGGACAATTTCAAGATGGAATCCGGAGAAGATATTGATCACATGATTTCGAGATTTACAGTCATCATCAATCATTTGGGAGCCTTGGGAAAAGCCATTGGGACATCCGATCAAGTGAAGAAAATTTTAAGATCACTCCTAAAGGAATTTAGAAGCTATACCTCCTCCATTAGAGAAGCAAATGACATAAACGCATTGAAGATAGATGATTTGGTCGGCAAATTGCTAGAGTATGAAATAGAAATCAAGATGGATAGGGAGGAAGATGAGAAAAAGACAAGAAAGTCCTTAGCTTTAAAAGCGAGAAAACGAGACGACTCAAGCTCAAGTGATAATGACAGTGATGATGAGTTGGCTCAAATAAACAAGAATTTCAAGAAGCTCCTCAAATCCGTAAAGCAAAAGGGAAAATCAAAGACGGATGAAAATAATGAAGAAAAATGGCCGCGGAAAAATAAGAAAATTATTTGTTATGAATGCAACAAACCGGGTCACATAGCTACCGATTGCCCATGGAGGAAAATGAAAGGAAAATCAAAGAAAAGGGCAATGAAAGCAACTTCAACTTGGAGTGACAGCGACTCTAGCTCATCCGAGGAAGAAGAAGAGGTTCAAGAAAGAACAAATCTAGCTTTCATGGCCATCACGGATGAGAACTTCCACTTTGAAAGCGAAGAGGAAGAGGTACACAATTCTCAAGACTATAATGATTTACTTAATGCTTTTAATAAGTTAAAAGAATTGTGTGAGATGCTTAAAAAGAAATTGAAATTAGTTAAAAATGAGCATGCTATACTTAAAAATGAACATGCATGTTGTATGGATAAAATTCATGTTTTAGATAATGAGATTATTTGCTTAAAGGCTAAACATGAAAAGGAAATTGCATGCTTAGATGATGAAAATGCATGTTTAAAATTGAGAAAGCTAGAACTTGAAAATGCCATATCTAATATGCCATCTAGCTCTAAGACATGCGATTGCGATTCTATTTTGAATGAGAATGTCTTATTAAATACTAAGATTGTAGATTTGCAAAACATACTTAGCAAATTCACATTGGGACATAAAAATTTTAATATGCTTATTGGATCCCAAAAATGTACTTTTAAAAGAGAAGGATTAGGATATAGGCCTTATATTAAAAGAAAATTTCTAAAGAACTTTTTTGTTAAGGCATCCGATTCTCATGCTAAGAATGTTATGAATGAAAATGTCACATGTCATGCATGTAATGAAAATGGACATAAAATTTTTGAATGCATGTATACGAATGTGATTAAGAATGCATGGATTCCTCAAGGGATCAAAACTAACCCCAATGGACCCAAGAAAGTTTGGGTACCAAAGTGCAATTGATAAATTTGTAGGGGGAGCTTTGGGAATGGATCCTTAAAGAGAATTTAAAAATTGATCCCAAAGGCTCAAAGAAATGAGGAATCGCAGCGGTAATGGGTAATCTCCGTATTCATGGAAACATTGGTACCGTTTCCTCTTTGTATATGTATGCATATTTTATATTGGTTAAATATTTTTAAAAGCATACAAAGTGATTGGGCAAGTACTTAACTTTCTATTGGTATCTCATTTTAGAACTTAATTTTGCTTCTCCACTTTTTGATAATGTCAAATGGGGAGAAATCATTAGAAATGAGATTAAAACTTGTTTTACCCTCACCCTTGGATTAAGGGGGAGTAAATGTACTAATGTGTTTTTCTAAGTCTTATATAGCTATTTTGAAGACAATCACTCATTGAGGGGGAACTTATGTTAAGGGGGAGCAAAACTGTCAAATTTGGACTCCAAAAAGCTCACAAGTATCATGGGTTGCCATCATAAAAAAGGGGGATATTGTTGGCGACTTGGTCGCATAAATGGATTTTGATGACGTCAACGCGGAAGAAGACTTCGACGTCCAAACACGAAGCAATACAAAAAGTGTCGAAGCATTAGGGTGAAGAGAGAGAATGTGAAGACTTGCGGCAAATCGAAGATATATTGCGAAGGCTTAGCTTAGGATTTAATTTGTAAATGTGAATTGTAATATTCAAGTGCCTAAACTCATAGGGATCATGCACATTCACTTAGATGCATTAGGATCATGACAAAATGCCTTAAAACCCTCTTACTCTGCATTTTGGTCTGAGACCGGCATACTAGTCCCATACCGGTGACCATACTGGTCAAGTAAAGCCTTTTCATGCTCACTGGAATCGGTATACTCCAAACTGATCTCCATACCGGTCTTCCCAACGGCTAGTTCCCTTACTAGAACTGGCATGCCCTAAACCGGTCTCCATACTGGTGACCATACCAGTCTAGCTCTTCATTGTGCAAACACTGGAACCGGCACGGACCATACCGATCCTCATACCGATTTACATACCGGTCTAACGGCTAGTTTCTCTCAACGGTAATATATCCGTTGGAGACCGGCATACCGGTACCATACCGGTTTCCATACTGGTATCAGTAGTAACTGCAGGGACAATTTTTATTTTCTATATAAATGAGTCCCAAATTTATTTTTGCTAATCTCTTGCACCTTCATATCATTTCTTAGAAAGCAAAAACAAGAGTGTCCAAAATCTTCAAATACTCAAACACTCATCCAAGCTCACACACATCTTCATTACATTTAGTGAGCTTATAACACTTGGGTTTGCAACTCACACAATCTTCTTAATATTTGTGAGTGCTCAAGTGTGTTTTAATTCTTTCTTAACAAAACACTTGTGATTTGTGAAATCCCATTTGGTTGGGTAAGTTGTAAAGGTTGTGAGTGCACCTACGAACAAAACTCAAATTGTAAAAGGTTCGGAGTGCGCCTTTGCGGAAAACTCTTGGTTACGAGTGAACCACAGAAAACTCGATTCTAGTGGAAATCTTTAAGCGAGGCTTGTGGGAGTGGACGTAGGCACGTTTGGCCGAACCACTATAAATCGCGGTGTCGTATTTCTCTTTCCCTTAACTTTTACTTATTTGCAAGTTTATTTATATTTGTAGTATTGAATAGAAAACTTGCATATAGGTTATTATAAACAATAGAGAAAATTAACCTAAGAGCCTATTTGGTAATAAAAGCTTAAAATCGGTAAAGATTTTATAATTCCGCATTTGTAGTGATAACCCAATTCACCTCCTCTATTGGGTATAGAGATTCTTTGTCGCTATTGCTGTAGGAAATTTCAGTACTGACACTTGGCTGAACCACCTCTGTCAGCGAGAACCCACCATTCCAACCTTTTGGCCACTGCTACACGCTTTGTTGGTGTGACAGCGTGCAACTCAAATTGTTCCGTCTAGCAGGGTCCCTTCCCAAAGAGAGCCATTGATCAACTTCTGTCACATCAGCCTTCTAGAAGCCTTAATTTTCAAGTATGGCATACGTCATATGACTCCAATACAGGTCGCCATGTGATCTCATCATCGTTCCTTGGGTCAGCATACCAAGGTAGATGATGCCTGTCAAAGCTCTCTCTAACTTCCTTAAACAGGTCGGGTTGCTAGCATTGACTCGTTGGGTCGGTTTCCATAAATCTTCAGATAAACCCAAATCTAATACTTATTCTTTAGGTCGGGTCGGCGTACCAACCTGTTTCATCATCAACACACGAAGCCCTTGCATGAATCCTTCTGTATAATGGGATCAGGTTATTCTGTCAATTTCCATCAGCCTCTCCGAGCCCTTAGGCATATTATATATTTTTAGGCTAAGTATAATACATATCCTACCCCTCCTCGGTATATGAACCTTTCTCATGGCGAAAAACCATCATCAACAACTTATTTTAATTTTGTACTAAATGATATAATGAATGAATAAAATAAAACTAGTAATATGATTTATTACTATTTAGAGTTCTTTGTTAAATATGAAAATCAAATTAGATTAAAGTGTGATTATATTTGTTAAGATAATTGAAAAAAAAAATTCTATAAAAAAATTAGATTTTATAACAATTTTTTTTTAATAAAAATATACTATTTTATAATTCTGTTCCAATACTCTCAATTATTTTTAATGAATTAATAAATAATATAAATTAGTTTTTTACAATAATAAACATGTAAAAATATTATTATTTATTTTTTAGTAAGTGGTATAATTGGTAAGAAACAGAGCAAAGTCGCAATCTTCCAAGAATTAATAAATAATATAAATGATTTTATTACAATAATAAACATGAAAAAAATATTATTATTTATTTTTATTGTAAGTGGTATAAGTATGGATGGCAGTGGGTAGGGTATGGTGCGGGTTTGCCATTACCAAACCCGCACCCGCATATGTAAATGAATTACCAAACCCGCACCATACCCGTTGCGGGTTTTAATTTTCATTACCAAACCCGCACCGCATATAAAAATAAATTACCAAACCCGCAATAGTACCCAACGGATTTTTTGCGGGTTTTTAAAATATTAAATTATTTTATGTTCTTAATAATATATTTTTTTAATTAAATAATATATTTTTAATTGCTAGCTGTAGTTTTCACATTTATTTATTATTTGACATATACAACATGCAATGTATATATATACAGTGTTGGACAATTATGACCCATAGCGTCACTATTTGTACAGATCATTGTGTTGTTGTACAAATTAACTATGTGACAAAGGAAATTGCACTCTTATCATTTGTGATTAGATCACCAAGATGTATAAATGATGAGAGGTCCTTATGATTTGTTCCTTGATTGAGAATGATATGAGACAGTATCAGTCAACGAAGGATAAATCATTAAATATCCCTAGTCAGAGTATTATCGAGATTGGACATCGATAAATACGTAAAAGACTAGTATCGTACTTGTGCGCGTTGTGAGGGCACAACGACGTAGTACTCATATACTTAAGTATTGGATACTTATGCAAGTGCGGTAGGAGGTTGTGTTTCACCGACGGTACGGGAAACAGCTTCGCTCTGGATAGACCCCATCGGAATCCCATTGGTAGTTTGACTATGTGTCTATGGGAGTCCGACATCAGGGTAGGTGTATTTGGTCTTAACCTGAGACTTGTACCGCTAATGCTTACGACAATCAATGTACTTTGGTTGAGGTCGTCCAGGGCTTTAACCGGTTCTGTGTACGCCGATACTAGGTATATTGAGAATCGTAGAGTATTGGGTGTGATGTCAAGACGGAAGTATCACTCCAGTCATAATGGAGATGATGTCACGTAGGATACGGTATTAGTACTCTTAAGTGCTGCGCGGCCATCGGGATATTATGACTAGGTCATGTATATCCGATTATAGAGACTAGTTACCAGACATCCGACAAGTGCTTCGTACGGGGCAGACACAACTCCAGCCCCAGGCCTAGCACGTGACAGTCCGATACTGGATCGAAATACGCAATACTACGGTATACTACGCTTGATATAGATCACATATTCCTGTAAGAATATTTCCGGAGAATTGGGTAGGCATGGCGCTTTGCTAGAAGCCAACCTTGTCTTGTAAATCGGTAAAATGTAGTACTTGGTACGTACGTGTTCGGATAGTCCGACGACCCGATTTACTGCCAACATATCCGGGGATCTCATGGGTCGCGTCCCAATGATACACCGATGAAGTATGACTCGCACTTTAATTAATCTGGGATTAATTCGATGAGAGAGAAAATTAATCTAGGATTAATTTCGGAGATATTTTATCTAGGATAAAATATCAATAAAAGAGAGATAACGATTAATTAAAAATTAATCGGTAAATTAATATATTTGATATATTAAACGAAATTGGATTTCGACGCGGAATTGAAATTGGATTTTAATTCGGGCGAAAAAATTAATTTGGAATTAATTCGTTAGCGACGTGAATAGTGAATTCGCTAGGCGTAATCATTTAATTACGACGCAACGGATAAATCGTTAATTTGGAATTAACGAACCCGAGCCCGAGTGTGATTGTGAGCGAATTCGTATTTCGAATTCGAGTGCGGCACGTAAGTCACATCAAGCGTCAAATCATTCTTCACATCAAGCATCAAATCAAACGTCACTTTGAGTGATATGACATTTGAGTGATTGAGTGATTGATTGATTAAAAGACTTACATCACTTTATTAAAGTGACTATGAATAGTTGATGTAAGTAGGTGGAATAGTGTAAGTTGGTGGAAAGCATTTACCAATTGATTTTTTTTTAATTAATTGTTTGGTAAATGTTTAATTTATTTTTTTGAAAAATATATAAAGCATTTTGGAAATGCTTTAACCAACTAATACACACTTTTTCTCCTCTCCCTCTCTCTCTCAATTCACGCCCAAATGGGCAGTGAAATAACTCACTATTTTGCTTGGCAAAACCGAGCAGTGGGAAGCAATGTGCATTGATTTTGTGGCCAAATCAAGCGGAACTAGCATTCCGAGAGACTTATGAAGGTGTTAGGGACACTTACCCTTGAGCCGGGAATCGTTCGACGAAGATTCGAAGCTCAAAATGATGAAGCAAAATCGAATTTTTCAAGTAGTGGACTGCAGTGTTGGGCGTGAGCTTTGGAGGCCAAAAATTGAAGTTTTATTCGTCGTATCGTCTCAACCGATCGATGTGAGTATTACGCAACTCCTTTGATATGTATTTCACACTTTACCATGCTTGTTTGATGATCTTGGGACCTAGATAATCACCAACAATGGCATCAAGAGCCTAGGTTCAAGCATGAAATTTTAGGGCTTAAAATTTGGGTAAATTTGTTTTGAGCATGATTTGAATGAATTGATTGTTTGAGTATGCTTATAACATGTTTAATTGCATATTGGTTGGACCAATTTGTTGAAAATTGATTTGGAATAATTTTCCCCAATATTTTATGTGTTGGCCGAAAGTTTAGGGTTTTGGAATTCTTGGAGTTTTTTCATTTTGATTCATTGGATGAGTTGTAATGATGTTGGATGATGTTAATTTGAGTTTGAATTGGATTTAATTTTGAATTGAATAAAAATCCCCAAATTCTCACCTTGGCCGAATTGGATATGCCCTAATGTTGTCTTGGAATTTTGATTTTTTAATTCATTGGATGTGTTGGAAATCATTCGGGAAATGGATTTAATGTCGATTGCGGATTAATTGGATTGAAACCGAATTGGACATGAAATCACTCCCTTGGCCGAGACTTAAAGAACATGTAATGGGTTTGATTTTTCATTAATGTGTTGGACATGTGATGATGATGTTAAACATGATTAATTTGACTAATTTGATGTTTCGGAAATATCGATTTAGGTGATTAATCATCATATGCACTTTAGGTTAATTATATTATGAAATTGGATTTTATGAATTTAATTAATTAGGCCTTAAATTGGATTTGGGCTTTTAAAGTTGTAAATGGGTTTATTGGGCTTTGTTGTACAAAGTTGGTTTAGGCAAGTTGGATTGGATCCAATTGGGCCCAAAACCACTTCCGTTAAGCCCAATTGCGACTTAATGAACCTTTAGAGTTTAATTGGGCCTAATGGGCCAAGATTGATTTATGGGCTTATGGGGTAAATCCCGGATTGGATTTTGGTTATTCGGTTTGACCCGAGTTGACCAAAAGTCCACGCCTTAAGAAATCAATTAAAAGCCCATTAGACTTTAATTGAATTTACATTGGACGTTAATCGGTCTTTGAGACGCGTTACGATTAAATTTGGAATTTAAGTCGTAAGAGGTTTATTATTAAAGTGTAATATTTAATTTGGAATTAAATAACGAATTAGAATTGAATGCATATTAAATTGGATTTAATGACGTAGTTTAATTTAATTCGAGAATCCGTACTTTGAGTACTTATTCGCAAAACGAGTTTGACTCGAACAAAATCAGATCGTTGTTTGAACATTGGATGATCACTAATTATCAGATTAATTAATTTGATTAGATTGATTGATAACATGCTTTGTGTGAATATATGGTTGTGATGAATGAATAATGTATATTGGATGGACATTAGTTGGGTGGGGGCAATTTTGGAAATTGTTGTAATAAATTTGATTTATTAAATTGGACCTGTGTGTCCAGCCTTTTCACCTCTATTCTCTTTGTATTCTCTTCTCACCTATTCCCCTCAATGTAAATGAGGTTTCTTTAGAAGTGTAGTGTAACGGGTAGAAGTAATACAAGTGCTAGCATGAGAGAGAAAGAGAGAGATTTGATCTAGGATCAATGTGTTAAGTATCCATCCGTATATCATTATTATTTATTTTCATATGCGCTTTATTATGTATTTAGAATGCATGTTTAAGGGTGTATGATGATGAGACCTTAACAAAGATAATAAATTGGTAGCCAATTTGCACGCGAAAAACCCTCATCAAATATCATGCTTTTTTCCTTCCATTGAGGTATTCTTACTCAAGATCCGAGATTGGCATTGGGTTGTTGGCCAAAGTCAAGCCCTTTGTCCAACAAAGATGTGTTTGAATCACGAGAGTTTTATTCTATATCGGTGTCTTGTCCAAGTTGTGGTTTGTTAGCCAAAGTCAAGACCACTTCTTGTCACTTGACATTGATTACGAAGCTTTCCATGGTCAATGGGTCGCGCTTGACTGGGATCATTAGGTTTGTTGTGCCAAAGCCAAGGCCTAGTTGATTCAGAGGAAAAAGGTTAGGGTACATATTGGATATATAGGCATATATACGATATATGTTTCGGACTTGGATGTCCACCTACCAGACCTAGGAATTGGATTGGATCCAATTGATCTTAGAGATCTACCTAGTTAATTATCATACAATTTGTTGTCCAAAGTCAAGATTGTGTGACATTTAACGGGATCCTAGCCCACTAGGAAACACGGTTTCCCGAGTACTCGACAGAGGGTTAGAGGCTCGCCGAAAAATAGTGGGAGGCAGGAATTGAATTTGTAATATTCGTTCAATTACTCGTCATACGCGCTCAAACAAATATCACTCGTCAAATAATTAATATAGTTTGACTATATTCAAATAAATTCAATAAATAGTTGATTTTATAATTGGATTATAGTAATCAATATAATTGAATTAATATTATAGTTGATTAAATAATTGGATATTATAATCATTATAATAAATAGTACCTAAAATAATTGATTAAATAGTTGCACTATTAAAATCAAGAAACATTGAAAGTTGGACATTTAAAATATAATATTGGAAGATAATATTTAAATGGTTTAATTTTCTAATTGGGAATGAAATTTCAGTATGGTCCTGGAAATAAATAATAAGTTACTTTATTTGATAAAATAACCTATTATGCCTAAACCCGGAATTGAGCAAATTAGTGGAACATAATCTTTAGAAGTATTATGTGATGATGATTTATAGTGCTTAATTCAATATACTTGTAATAAATCTATGTTTAGATTTAAGAAGTATTATATTTGTAATTAATAATTCTTGGAAAATTAATGACTAATCTCAAGGAAATAAAGTCAAACTTTGCAATTAGATAAGTAGCGCAAGGCGCACTTTACGTCAATATTCTAGAAATCCAAGGCTTGGCCAAAGACTTCTGAAATATTGAAAAGGGGTAAAGGCAATATCGTTATTATCTTCTGGGAAGATAAAGGACATATCCCGAAGTGGCTGTCGTTTGGATATGGCAGACACGAAGGAATTAAAGAAAAGGCAAGACTCTGACTTTAAGAATGTTTGTCAAAATTATGTCCATTACTAGTATTAAAATTGGATTTTAAAATACTTAGTGTGGTACATAAAATATATGTATTGATGTTCAGAATCTGCTGTGAGCAGGATACTGACTTCAAGCTGAGGTTAATCTGCGAATCGGAAACGGGACGAAAGTCGCTGTTTCGACCATAGATACCTAAGTTTAGGAACTACCCTTCGGGTGTGTACCTATATTAGGAAACTGTTATAATGGAACTAGTTTGACTAGGAATATTATCTCTATATCAGTGTTCAATTCATTGTGGATGAACCTTTATATTTTAGAACACTAAAGTGTTTTATTATATAAAGATGATATTGAGATAAACACATTAGATGTGAATAACAGTATTTATATTTTGAAAATAAATAAAATCTCGAACATATAATATGACAAACTAATAGCTCATACTGATCTGATCAGATGAAACTAATTGTGGCTTTGTTGTCTGTGACACAATTAAACAAGAGTCGTATATCCACACTTTTGAAGAGTGGGTACTAGGACTGATTTGACTGATCAATTAAAGTATACGAATCTAGTTTATTAGGTAAGGTACCTAAAACACTATTTACTTGGTAAAAGTGCAAGTGCCACCGGTCTGATAGCCCTATTCATAGTGAAGTAAGTGGGCCCATATCCAGCTAGGCTAGATGTGGATATGAATGTTTCGTGACCTTAACGGATGTGGCATCACGTTATGGTTATGTGTTTCTTTTAAAGAACACAAATCGGAAACTTTTAGAGTTTCGACACGAAATAGACAAACAGATCTGCTGGAGTATTAAACCGTCACGGTGAGACCGTAATGGAAAATACTTAAGCAATAAGTTTCATAAATACTTGAAAGAGTATAGTAGTCTTTCAAATGAGGACTCCTCCCGAGACACGTCAGTTTGACGGTGTGTCCGTACGGAGAAACCAAATTTTTTTGGACATGATAAGGTTAATCATGAGTCGCTCTGAGCTACTTTTTCCTTCAAAGATGAGCGTAAACAGTGCAGAACTTATTTTGAATAAGGTTCCATTAAAATCTGTTTGACAGATTTCATATTAGATATGAACGGGAAGGAAACAGGGTTTCACACTCCAGAAGATTTGGGAATGCTAGGCTTACGTTTGGATGATATCAAACTAGAACCCAAATCGGATAAGTGCCAAATGTAGGTTATCCTAGGGAAAACCATAAGTATAGTACTTATACATCTCACTAGGGAACAATTGTAATTGTTGCTCGCCATGCGGTCTTCCTTAGAGGATTACCGATATGCAGTGGTAAGTGGGAGGATGGTATAACTCGATGAAAATCGGAGTGATACTGTTTCTGGCATAAAGTCCTTAATGGAACATAAATAGTTCATCAAGGGTGAAACTATACCATTAATCTTCGTATACATAAGAAACGCGTAGATCGGAGAGAAACAGAAAACAATCTGGGGTACGGGTTTCTGACCTCACCTCATAAAGATGTCAATCTTGTTGAGGTATACCAACCGACTACGTATGAAGGGGTGATACAAGGTATCGACTTCCGTTATGGCAAAGTGCAATGTGTCCAAAATGGATTCCATGTATGACAACTATGTTTGGACATTAGTTGATGTACCATAAGACATTGTGCCTATAGGTACTGCATAAGTCTTCAAGGAAGACATACGTGGATGGCAACATACCAATGTACTAAGCTAGGCTTGTAGCGGAAAGGTATCGTTATCAACATTGTGTTGATTACGGTTCAACCTTTTACCTGTTGCCACGGCAAATCCATTTGGAAAATGCTTGCAGTAGCTGCACGTTTCATTTATGAAATGTGTCAGTTAATGATCAAAATCGCTTTCCTTAAACGGAAACCCTTTAGAGGATGTTTATAACATCCTGACGATTTTGTCGTACTAAAACCAGTAAACAAGGTTTGCAGGTTATTCGATCCATGTTTGGATTGAAGCAAGCATTAGATTCTTAGAATCATCATTTTGATGTAATCATAATGGTCTATGATTTAATTCAAAACGAAAATGATTCTTGTGTATATAAGAAGGTTAGTGGGAGCGCACTGACAAGAATGTCCTTTAATAAAATAATGATAACATATTCATTTCTTAGAAATAAAATTCCCATATAAAAAATATCGGTAAAAGTTTGGCTTTCGAGAAAATTCTCCGTAGAATTCTTGGGAGTAACAACCTTTATTCTAGGAATAAAGATCTACTGAGATAGATTAAGTTGTTAAAACTCTGCGAGAACTTGTACATTGAAAAATGTACATGACCTGGTGTCTCATACGCTTTGAGCATATGGATTCACAATCAGGCCAATCCGGGTGATGGTCACTGGATTGATGTTAGGAACATCCGTTAGAATCTTAAAGATGTAAGGATGCTTCCTTAATCTGTGGAGAAGGAGAACTTGAAGTGACTGAGATCACTACTGCAAGTTTCCAAACCGATAAAACGACTGAAAGTCGCAAACGGTACTATACAGTTTGAATAACGGTACAGTGAGCTAGAAATCTTCCAAGCAAGATACTGTTGCCGAATAGACAACAAATGCAGATAATTGCAGCAGCTGAGGCAACAATAGAAGCCATCTGGGTCAATAATAAATCTAATTAGATTAGATATAGTTCTGTTAGCAGCTGGGCTAGGCGTCAGCGCAGGCTAAAGAATTAATGGTCTCATCAACGATCCAGATACATACTTCGACTATTCATCTGATTCGTTCGGATCATACATCGTGGCGATGTGATGATCGTATAAATCGCATCAGACGATAATCATGGAAATCCGCTGACGAAAGCGTTTCTCAACAATTTGAGCCAACCGTACATAGTTCGGGTGTTAAACACTCGAGTGACTGGCTATAGGCCAAGTGGGAGATTGTTGGACAATTATGACCCATAGCGTCACTATTTGTACAGATCATTGTGTTGTTGTACAATTAACTATGTGACAAAGGAAATTGCACTCTTATCATTTGTGATTAGATCACCAAGATGTATAAATGATGAGAGGTCCTTATGATTTGTTCCTTGATTGAGAATGATATGAGACAGTATCAGTCAACAAGGATAAATCATTAAATATCCCTAGTCAGAGTATTATCGAGATTGGACATCGATAAATACGTAAAAAGACTAGTATCGTACTTGTGCGCGTTGTGAGGGCAGAACAGCGTAGTTCTCATATACTTAAGTATTGGATACTTATGCAAGTGCGGTAGGAGGTTGTGTTTCACCGACGGTACGGGAAACAGCTTCGCTCTGGATAGACCCCTTCGGAATCCCATTGGTAGTTTGACTATGTGTCTATGGGAGTCTGACATCAGGGTAGGTGTATTTGGTCTTAACTTGAGACTTGCACACCGCTAATGCTTACGACAATCAATGTACTTTGGTTGAGGTCGTCTAGGGCTTTAACCGGTTCTGTGTACGCCGATACTAGGTATTTTGAGAATCGTAGAGTATTGGGTGTGATGTCAAGACGGAAGTATCACTCCAGTCACAGTGGAGATGATGTCACGTAGGATACGGTATTAGTACTCTTAAGTGCTGCGCGGCCATCGGGATATTATGACTATGTCATGTATATCCGATTATAGAGACTAGTTACCAGACATCCGACAAGTGCTTCGTACGGGGCAGACACAACTCCAGCCCCAGGCCTAACACGTGACAGTCCGATACTGGATCGAAATACGCAATACTACGGTATACTACGCTTGATATAGATCACATATTTCTGTAAGAATATTTCCGGAGAATTGGGTAGGCATGACGCTTTGCTAGAAGCCAACATTGTCTTGTAAATCGGTAAAATGTAGTACTTGGTACGTACGTGTTCGGATAGTCCGACGACCCGATTTACTGCCAACATATCCGGGGATCTCATGGGTCGCGTCCCAATGATACACCGATGAATTATGACTCGCACTTTAATTAATCTGGGATCAATTCGATGAGAGAGAAAATTAATCTAGGATTAATTTCGGAGATATTTTATCTAGGATAAAATATCAATAAAAGAGAGATAACGATTAATTTGGAATTAATCGGTAAATTTATATATTTGATATATTAAACGAAATTGGATTTCGACGCGGAATTGAAATTGGATTTTAATTCGAGCGAACGAATTAATTTGGAATTAACTCGTTAGCGACGTGAATAGTGAATTCGCTAGGCGTAATCATTTAATTACGACGCAACGGATAAATCGTTAATTTGGAATTAACGAACCCGAGCCCGAGTGTGATTGCGAGCGCATTCGTATTTCGAATTCGAGTGCGGCACGCAAGTCACATCAAGCGTCAAATCATTCGTCACATCAAGCATCAAATCAAACGTCACTTTGAGTGATATGACATTTGAGTGATTGAGTGATTGATTGATTGAAAGACTTACATCACTTATTAAGTGACTATGATAGTTGATGTAAGTAGGTGGAAGAGTATAAGTTGGTGGAAAGCATTTACCATTGATTTTTTTTTTAATTAATTGTTTGGTAAATGTTTAATTTATTTTTTTGAAAAATATAAAGCATTTTGGAAATGCTTTAACCAACTAATACACACTTTTTCTCTCTCTCCCCCTCTCTCTCAATTCACGCCCAAATGGGCAGTGAAATAACTCACTGTTTTGCTTGGCAAAACCGAGCAGTGGGAAGCAATGTGCATTGATTTTGTGGCCAATCAAGCGGAACTAGCATTCCGAGAGACTATAAAGGTGTTAGGGACACTTACCCTTGAGCCGGGAATCGTTCGACGACGAAGATTCGAAGCTCAAAATGATGAAGCAAAATTGAATTTTTCAAGTAGTGGACTGCAGTGTTGGGCGTGAGCTTTTGAGGCCAAAACTTGAAGTTTTGTTCGTCGTATCGTCTCAACCGATCGATGTGAGTATTCCGCAACTCCTTTGATATGTATTTCACACTTTATCATGCTTGTTTGATGATCTTGGGACCTAGATAATCACCAACATACAGTACATAGATAATATAATATATGAAAGACTCGGTACCATATGTTTATTTTTTTCATATAAACATAATTAAAACGAGTTCTTTCTTTCATAATTATAATGATCTAAGTTTTCCAACTCAATCGACAATAAGCTAAAAAGTAATCACCACACCTTTGATCATATTTTTATGCTAAGTGTAATGAAAGTGATGCTTACAAGGCTCAAGTGGTGTAAGTGTAATGAAGAAGCAGGAAAGCTACTGAAGTTGCAGCAACACTAGCTTATTTTGCTTCTCCCGTTTCTGATCATGTGAACTTAATCAAAATTTTTGTTTATAATTTTATTAACAAGTGTGATTAAAAAACAATAATAGTCATGCAAAAAATCTCCAGTTGAGTGGAGTGTGGAACTGTGGATTAATGTTTTAGGTTTAGGTTTTGTTAGTTGTTTTTGTATGAAGGTTTTTTTATATTGTCATACAAATATTATTAATAAAAAATAATATTGCGGGTATATGGATACCCGCAGCGGATACCCGTATTTTTTTCCTTAAATACCAAACCCGCACCGCACCCGCAGCGGGTTTTGCTTTAAATTACCAAACCCGCACCGCACCCACTAATATATTTACCAAATCTTACCCATTGCGTACGGATTTTTGCGGATTTGCGGGTAAAATTGCCATCATAAGGGGGTAAGAAACAGGGTAAGAAACAGGCAAAGTCGCAATCTTCCAAGAATTAATAAATAATATAAATGATTTTATTACAATAATAAACATGTAAAAATATTATTATTTATTTTTATTGCAAGTGGTATAAGGGGTAAGAAACAGAGCAAAGTCGCAATCTTCAAGATAAAACGTCAATTCAAAGGCGATTAAAAAGACTCAAAATTTTGAAAATTCAACAAATCTTGAGGCAGACAAAGGAATTAGTATCATCTAGATCTAATGGACGCAAAGATCGGCAAGTTCTTCGATTCCATCGGCTCCTTCTTCACCGGCGGCGATCAAATTCCCTGGTGCGACCGTGAATCATCGCCGTATGTTTTATTTCATTTGTCTATAGATTCGACATTTGCACAAAACAAAAACGGAAAATTGCAAATGAATTTTGTGATAATATTTTTGTTCGAAATTATGTTACACTTTCCTTGCCGTCCTATGCCTTTAATAGGATAAGATTTCATGGGTACCCTTTAAATGGATTGCTCAACCCTTAGGGTTAGGGTTTGTCATTTTATGGAATGTGAAGAAAACCACTGTTGTTGTTATTGCTGTTGTTGTGGTCTATCCACCAGATTACGATTGTTAGAAATTGAGGTGCTGTGGCTTTTAATTCAACAGCTGCTGGATGAAATCACTACATGTTGAGCGTATAAGTGAGTGCTAAACATAAGCTGTCAAGTCGAAGTGGGTGTTTGCTAACCGCGTGCTTATACATTTCACTATAAAGCCACAGTACCTCAATCCTACTCGTACTACCCTAAGAGCATATTGAGACCCTCCTAATTTCCTCCATGAACTTTGTTTAGTCCTTAACTGTATCTTCTAATTGGAATTTAGTCTTCTAGCTCACAACTTTTATGACACCTATGCCATTGTAAATCAGTCCTCATCCATTGTTACTTTGTTTTTCTCCTTTTGGTTTAAAATGTATTGTTTGCTGACAGGGCTGTGAGAGAGAGGTTGCTGAAGCTAGTGATGATAAACAGAAGAGTGAGAGCATCATGCGGTTGTCATGGGCTCTTGTTCACTCTAGACAAGCTGAAGATGTGCAGCGTGGGATAGCAATGCTTGAAGGTTAATTAGAAATTAAATCCTGCTCTAGAAGTTCATTTTCGTATCTTGTGCTTCTAGTTTCTTATATATTTCTTTTGCCTATTGTTACTCTTTATAAAAGCTTCGGCTTGATAATATGAGTGAATTTCATTTAAGCATTAATATAAACTATCTGCCAATTGGAATGTTTGTTGATGCTTTTGTTATGTCTTCCTATGGTCATTATTTCCCTTTTTACCCCTTTTTTTTCTTGTTTCATCTCCCTTTTTCAACCTTTTCAAATACTGCTTGGTTAAACCCTTTATCCACACCTACTTGTGCCACTAATAGATTTTTCGGTATGAGTTCCATTGTAGTTATGCAACCTATTAACTATTCATTGTAGATTGGTTGTCTTAATGTTTAAAAATAAGGATAACGCCTCAAGGCGGTTTTCCATTGAGGCACGAGGCAAGCCGGTTCGAGGTGGAGAGGCGGGCGCCTTAATATGAACATCAAAATAAAAAAAAATCATAAAATCAACATAATAAAATCATCAACAAGTCCAAAATACATTCATTTATCCATCATTCAGAGTATGTTCAAAATACAATTGATAACTAATCTTTAAATATGCTATCATTGTGTCCAGCGACATGAAATTTGGGTCAAATTAAAAAACAAAAGAAACACAAACGACCTAATTTTAATACACAACATTGACCTAGTTTCATACACATACTTGCTGAGAGAGAGAGAGCTTACCTTCGTGCGAGAGAGGCAGAGAGGCAAAGATAGAGGCATAGAGGCAGAGAGACAGAGAGAGAAACAGAGAGTAAGAGAGAGGGAGAAAGGGGCAGAGAGATGCGAGAGAGGGTGATTTACTTTTTTTTTTTTTTTTTTCATATTCACCCCCAAACGACGACGTTTTTGGGGTTTCAAGTTACCTCCAAAACGTCGTCGTTTTGGAGGTAAAAAAAAAAAACCTACTTTCAACACAGTGAATGAGGCGGCTACCTCATGTCGTGTTGGCGGGAGGCGGCCGCCTCACTCGCTGCAGTGCGGGAAAACACAAAAGGCTACCAGAGGCGGACGCCTCGACGCGCCTTCGCCGCGAGGCGCCGCCTCTTACCGCTTTTTAAAGCAATGGGTCGTCTAGCATTGTTTTTTCTTGATGTATATTTTTATGGTTATATAAAGTTATGTCCATTCATATTCTCCTGAAATGCTTTTAACTGCAAACTGATTTCTGGGAATTGGTTGGTTTGACCTACACCCTATATTTCTTGGGCTATAATTGTTTTTACATTCATTCACATACCATGGAAATGCATTTGATTGCTAACTGCTTGAAGTGGTTTTGCCTTAGGCACGACCTGGGATTCTTGGGCTATTATTGCTTGTCTCCTCTCTAAGATATATGCCATATGGTTGCATACAAATGTGATTACTATTGTTAAGTATAAATATCATGTGAAGACTTTGGAATTGCATCGAATTATTGCATTTCATGGAACATACAGTGGTGTCTAAAGTGCACTAGTTAGAATTCATTCACAATAGGCCATGTTTGCTTGCTATGTTATCATTTTTAATTTTGGTAGGTCTTTAGGATAAGAATAAGTAGCAGTATTTCAACTTTCATTGGAGTAGCATAATTTAATTCTTTTTGGTGTAGGACTATGTATTATTTAAGGCCTGCTTGGCGACATAACAGTGACAAGCAAATTAATAAACAAACTTTGTGGTTTCGCTCTCAAGAGAGTTTTATCTGTTTTGTTTCTTTGGTTAGGACCACTCTGTTGGTACCAGAGAATCATTCTATTCTATGTATTTGTTATGTTAACTCTGGTTGGGACCTATCACCCACCTCGCTTTCTCTCTCCACCCCCTTATATTCCCACTTAAATTGTATTGATTTTATTTTGCATATAATAGGCATCTATATTTCAACTTCCTTACTTTTTTTTTTTTTTTTTTAAATATGTCTGGACTTTATTGTTTGATGGACTGCTACATAAAAAAAGTGCTGTGATATATTTGGCCAGTATAATGAAAAGGAGTACATGTCTGGAAGCAAACTCCCCAGATCCTCCTTTTATAGATAATCATTGCTGAATCCCCAGATCCTCCTTTTATAGATAATCATTGCTGAAAAATGACTAAGAATTATGGTTATCTCTTTGCAGAACCAGTCTTCATTCTCTCTACAACATCAGTTTTTAATGAAATAGCTGTTTAAGAATCAACAATTATTTTGTTCGACCAAAGCCACATTTTACTGGTAATTAATTGCCTCCAAGCTGATTTTTCAAGATTGCACAAAGATTGAGGCTTACCATGTCAATTCTGCTAAGGAATATCGTCTTCAACTATTGTTTTCTCGTGCTCTCTCTCTGAGCAATTGGAACTGGTGCTAATGCCTCATACCCTATATAGAAATCTAAAATGTTGCTAATATAGAAAAATATTGAAGGATGTGAATTTGATCACTTTGAGGATCGGTTCAGATGAAATCCCTAGCATATTGAATCCTCTACCTTCTTTAATTGAATATCCTTGGACTTGCTTTTCTATCCCAGATGTTGTTGGTCTTGCTGACTTAATAGCTTTATCTACATTGAAATATTCCCTTGCAGCATCATTAGCCAACAGTAGCCCTCCTTTGCAACAGAGAGAAAAGCTTTATCTTCTGGCTGTTGGATACTACAGAGCTGGTGAATATGCAAGGAGTCGGCAGATTGTGGAGCAATGTTTAGAGGTGTTATTCTGCTCTGACACTTATCTTTCTTTCTTTCTTTCATTTTTTTTTCGGGTGGCTTATGAGTTCATGCTGATTTCTTGTTTATTTTTTAGATTGAACCTGGTTGGAGGCAGGCCCTGGCTCTTAAGAAGACTGTTGAAGACCGTATTGCCAAAGGTAAATAACTGAAAATTTTCTGAGTTTTTTTAATATCATAATAGCATCATAGTGAAGGAATTATATAAAATTTGTTCATTTGCAGATGGTGTTATTGGAATTGGCATTACTGCAACTGCTGTGGGACTTGTAGCAGGTGGGATAGCCGCAGCATTGGCTCGCAAGAAATGACAGACCACCCCAAGTTCAGCAATGTGAATGATAATAGCTTGCTTCCGTTGCTGTGGATGTTTTCCAAACGTTTATTGCAAAAATGTTTTTGAATAATTGTTGAATGTAATGTTTGTAGCATCTCTCGGATATTCCTATAAATTTGTGGTATTAAGTTTTGTCTTGCTTGCTAATAGATGAAAAATACTTGAATTTAGGCTTGGCTTGAGGCTACATTGGCAGGTTTGAATTTGGTTTGTGGAATGGTTTTCCCATAAACCATTTTTTTTTCCAAGTTAATGAAAAGGCATATCAGCAATTATATGGCAATTTTTGTTCGAACACAAACTTGGAAAATTTCAAGACTCAACCTACTTAGAACCAAACATAATAATATTTAATCCGCACATTGTGCATATCCCATAATTTGTTGGATCAAAAGTTAGATTCACACTTAGAAGTTTTGAAGGTGTCGAGGACTTTATGGAGCCATGTCCTACTTTTTTTATTATTGTTAGTGAATATAGAATTTACGCAACATATAGAACATAATTTTTTATAAGAGCACATATATAATCTAACGGGAAGTAAAGCCAATAAATCTAACGGGAACCTTCACTTTGAAACCTAAATCTTGAGGAAAAAAGGTTTTTATTCTTGTCAATATAAACAAAAAAAAAAAAAAAATTCAACCCATGGTTAGAAAATCTATCACCAGATATGGGTGGATCAACAGATCAACAAAGACCCAGATAGTAAAATACCAAAAAAATTAACTCCCACAAGAGGACCATGGAAATCCCACCATAAGGAAAATGTAGAGCTCCTTTTTTTTCTGGCGAGTATCAGTCAAAGGAAGAAAGAAAGGAGATAGAGAAGAAAAGCCAGATAAAGGAGAGAATGGGATCGTAGAGGAGGAAAAGAAGATTTGAGAGAGAGGTTTAACTTGTTGGATTGCCTTTTTCATCTTTAAATAGACTTCGGAGAAAAATAATAAAAATAAAAATAAATAAATAAATAATAAATAATGGAAGTTTGACAATGAGACTTGTTGACATATTTCAATGGAAAATAGGAAATTGATCTCTCGAATAAACCTCCCCAACAATGAATTTTTTCGTTAGTTGGGAACTAAACCAAACTTAGCAAGCAGATAAGATAAATTAACCACAAATTTTACGTGGTTCGGCGGAGAGTGACTCCAACCTACACTACGAGAGAAAGGGTCTGTATTTTATTACTATTCGGGATCAAACCGACTCCAGCTATAATAGGGAAATGAACTCAAAAAGGATAATACATCTCGGGTCTTACACAAGCCCGGTACGACTCACTCACTTGGTCAGGTAACCGACCAGCTTTCTCTCTCTATCAATAGTTTTTAAGCTCTTAACTTTTTTACAAGTAGTGAGATGCGAAATTTGTTAACCCTTGATTCTGAGACTTCAATTCCTTTATATAGACTTGCATCTGATGTCAACCTATGTCATTGTCATCGTAACTCTCCTCCTACCATTAAATGAGCCAATCAGATTAATCCATTCTACCGTCACTGCACCGACTTATGGCGGAATTAAAATTGAATTTTAATTCGGGCGAATGAATTAATTCGCGAGCGACTTTCATAATAATTTTGTGAGACATTATTATTTAATTAAATTGGATTTAATTACGTCACGATGGAAAATTCGTTTAGTCGGATTAAGTGAACCCGAGCCCGAAGTGTGTAGAGCAAGCCACTTGAATTTTGAATTAAAGTGGGTCCCACCAACTTACATCACATGTCTATCAAGTGTCAACCTGAGTGATGGAAATGGTTGGAGGCATTAATTGCCATTTTCCCTCCAACACTTTGCTTTTACTTTTGCTAAAGCTTATAGCAATTTTGAGTTTGACTTTTTCATAAGTGGTAATTGTTTTAGAAACAAATACAAAAGGAAAACACAAAACCTCTCATTCTTTCTCCTTTGGCCGAGAACTTCAAATTTTTTCTCCATTGATTTTGCTTCAAAATCAAACCTTGTTAGCACATAAGGAGTCTCTTGAGGGGATAAGGAAACTCATCCTTGGGTTGCATTCAACATACAAAACTTGGAGCTTCCGAAACGCAATGATTTTTGAAATCCTATATCCGTTCATTGTAAGTATTTTTTCCGCAACTTCTTTGAGTATTCACACATGAAATCATGACTTTTAGATCCTTGGCATGTTCAAGGAACCTAACAAAATGTACGCATTGTTTGATAACATGATCTGAGTTTTGTGTCTATGTTTTTAGGTTTAGATTGTTGCGTATATATGTGATTATGGATTTATGATGTTGTTGAATGGGTATATGTTTTTGGTTTGTGTTTTGGTGTTGGATGTATGTGCTCTTGAGTTTTTCGCATTTTGACTATGTTCATGTTTGCGAACTTATTGTCCCACCATTGTTAGGGCATTTAGAACTTTCTAGGGTTAGACACTTGGTAGAGATGGCATGGAAAATCCTAACTAACAGTAGGAATAAACCCATACAAATTATAAACAAAACTTAGTTCATTTCTTACTAACCTTCTTCCTCGAGTCACTTTTTAGGAATATCATACTCTAAATCCTCCTTTACAACTCCACTCAATGTCCTCCCACACGTCCAACCGAGCCAATTGAAGTGGGAAGCTCAGGATTAGTGGAACGCATTAACTATGACACAACATCGACCCATTCAAAAGAAGACAACTAGTTTTACAAAATAAGAATAGCCCGACCTGAGCCAACAACTCCCCCTGGACTACGTCAACCTAGACAAGGACATAGCTTCTTCCATCACCCAAGCTGAATTGGACAAGGTCATGGAGAGATTTGAAATTCCCGAGCATATTAGTTTTGACGTCCTTAATGAATGAGATCAAGTGAGCCGACCAAGTGGCGACCAAGTTGCTGTGAGTGTGTCCAACACATCCCAAGGATTCTAAACATGATTCTAGTGTGAATAAATCAAGTGAAAGTAGCGGAAATACTCACATTGATTGGATGAGGAATTTCAAAACTTTCCAATTTGTAGAAGCTCTAAGCTTTGTATTTGAGTTCCAAACTTTTGGGTGAGTTTCCCTATCACCTTCAATTGACTCCCAAAGTGCTAGCTTAAGCAAATATTTGCAACAAAAATTTGTCTCCAAGAGGTGAGAAAATCGGTAATGGAGGGAGAGAAGAGAGAGATAAGTGAATAGTAAAAAGTGTATGTTTTTGTGTGTGTTTAATAATCCAATTACTATTCAAACTACTTACACAATAGTGACAAGTTGACGTAAGTTGTGGGTCCCACCCAATTAAATTCCAAATTCTAGTTGGCTTACATAACACACTTTGGACATGGGTTCGTTTAATCCGATTAAACGAATTTTCCGTCGTGACGTAATTAAATCTAATTTAATTAAATAATAATGCTTAGCAAAATTATTACGAAAATCGCTTACGAATTAATTCGTTTACCCGAATTAAAATCCAATTTTAATTCCGCATTGAAATCCGATTTCAGTTAATATATCCAATATATTATTTAATCGATTAATTCAAAATTAATCACGTTCTCTCTTCTAGACGAATTTAATCTCAAATAAATTCTTACCGTAATTAATCCCTGATTAATTTTCTCTCTGATAATTAATCCCAGATTAATTCTGTTCGAGTCAAATGTCATTGGTGAATCTTTGAGAAGCGACCCAAGAGATCCCTGGATATGTTGGCAGTAAATACGGTTGTCGGACTATCCGACACGTGCGTACCCCTACTACATTCTCACTGATTTACAAGACATGGTTTGCTTCTAGCAAAGCACTGTGCCTACCCAATTCTGCAGAAATATTCTGAAGAATATATAATCTGTATCAGGCGTAGTATACAAAGTATTGTATAATATGATCTAGTATCAGATGTCACATGCTAGGCCTAGGACTGGAATTGTGTCTGCCCCGTACGAAGCATATATCGGATCCCGCGCAACTAGTCTATGTAATCAGATAATCATGACCTAGTCATATAATCTCAATAGTTGCAACATTTAAGAGTACCAGTACCGTATCCTGTGTGACCATCATCTCTATATGACTGAAGTGATACTCTCATCTTGACATCACACCCAATACACTATGATTCTCAGTAAACCCAGTACAGGCGTTCACAGAACCTGTTAAAGCTCCGGACAACCAAAACCAAACCAAACTGATTGTCCCAAGTATTAGCGATGTAAGTCTCAGATTAAAGATCACATACACCTACCCTGATTCGGATTCCCATAGACATGTAGTCATAATGCCAATGGGACTCCGAGGGGTCTATCTAAAGCGAAGCTGTTCCCGATCCAACTGCTAACAGAACCTCCTATCACACTTACATTAGTATCCAATACTTAAATATATGAGAATCATGCCGTTAAGCTTCCATAACGCACACAAGTGTAATACTAGTCTTTTCTGTATTATCGATGTCCAGTCTCGATAATACTACGACTAGAGATATTTAATGATTAAACCGTTCGTGGATTAATATTGTCTCATATCTTATTAATCTGATTTAACCATATGGAATTTATCATTTATATATCCAAGTAATCCAATTACAAAATGATAAAATAGCAATTTCTTTTTTCACATAGTTAATTTGTATAAAAACACCATGTCTTTTACAAATAGTGATGTTATGGGTCATAATTTCCAACAATCTCCCACTTGGCTCATAGCTAATCACTTAAGTATCTAACACCTGAACTTTGTACATGTCGCTCAAACTTTTGCTGACAAATAGCTTCCGTCAGTGGATCTGCAATATTGTCATCTGATGCGATCTTCTCGATTTTCACATCGCCACGATGTATGATCTCACAAATCATATGGAAACATCAAAGTACATGCTTGGATCGTTGATGAGACCGCAGTTCCTTAGCCTGTGCTATAACCCCGTTATTGTCATAATACAAAGGTACGGGCTCAGCTGCTAACGGAACTACTCCTAATCTAATTGGGAATTTACGAATCTAAACAGCTTCTTTTACTGCCTCAGCTGCAGTAATGTATTCCGCTTCTATTGTTGAATCGGCAACAGTCTCTTGCTTGGAAGATTTCCAGCTCACTACTCCGTTGTTCAAACAAAATATGTACCCCGATTGTGACTTACAGTCGTCTTTGTCGGTTTGGAAACTTACATCGGTATACCCAGTCACCTCAAGTTCTTCTTCCCTATAGATTAAGAAAGCATCTTTAGTTCGTCTAAGATACTTAAGGATGTTCTTAACAGCAATCCAATGACCATCACCTGGATCTGCCTGATAGCGACTGCACATGCTCAAAGCATACGAGACGTCAGGTCGTGTACATATCATGGCATACATGATCGATCCGACTGCAGAAGCGAACGAGATCCGATTCATTGAAATCTTAAGTTTTAGGACACATGTCATTAGATAGAGAGATTCCATGTGACACTGGAAGTAGCCCCCTCTTAGACTGATCCATGTTGAATCTATTCAACACTTTGTCAATGTACGAGCTATGGGAGAGTCCAATCATCTTTTTGGATCTATCTAGTAGATCCTTATTCCCAGAATAAAGGTTGCTTCTCCCAGGTCTTTCATGGAGAATTTTAATGAAAGCCAAGCTTTCACCAATTGTAGCATGAGAATGTCATTGCCTAAAAATAATACATCATCAACATATAGGACAATGAATGTCAGTGCGCTCCCACTAACTTTATTATATACACAAGAATCATCTTCGTTTTAAATGAAACCATATTTTTTTATGATCTTATCAAAATGTTGGTTCCAAGAACGCGATGCTTGCTTCAATCCCTTAATAGATCGATTTAACTTGCAAACCTTGTTTGCATATTTTGGCACGATAAAATCATCAGGCTGTTGCATATAAACATCCTCCAAAAGGTTTCCGTTAAGGAAAGCGGTTTTGACTTTCATCTGCTATATTTCATAATCGAAATATGCAGCGATAGCAAGCATTATCCGAATGGATTTCATCATGACAACATGTGAAAAAGTCTCATCGTAATTGACATTATGTCATTGACGATACCCATTCGCTACAAGCCTAGATTTGTACATTTGTATGTTGCCTTCCATGTATGTCTTCCTCTTGAAGACCCATTTACAACCAATAGGCTTAACGCCTTCGGGTGCATCAACCATTGTCCAAACTTGGTTGGTATACATGGAATCAATTTCGGACTTCATGGCCTCTTGCCATAAAATGGAGTCGATATCTTGTATCGCTTCCTCATACGTAGCCGGCTCATTATCCTCAATAAGATTAATATCTACATGAGGTGAGATCAGAAACCCATACCTCTCAGGTTATTTTCTGACTCTCTCTGACCTACGCGATTCTTTTGTATTAGAAGATTGTGGATTAGTCTCATCCGTGATGGACTGATTGTGTGTTCGAGAGGGGACGGTACTAAGAATAGTATCACTCCGATTTTCATCTAGTTGTACTTTCCTCCCACTTATTACTGCATCTATGAATTCATTTTCGAGGAAAACTGCATGAAAAGCATTGTGGGTTGTAGAAGTAGTATCCTTTGGTTTGTTGGGAAGCGGCAGCGAGTGCGCAGCGGAAAATTAAAAAAAAAATTATGACGCCGTTATCCCTTTGCCCAAGACCCATTTGTTTTTATTATTCTACAAGCCTAGGCATATTACTATATATTCTAAGCATAAAAACTCATAAAACATGCAAAGAACATAAACCTAAACATGCTAACTATCATAAGAACTCTAATTAAAATAAAGAAAGAAAAAGACTTACTTGAACCGAAGGCTCATCCGGTCCTCCCTTCAATCTACAAGCTTTTCTCAAACTCAGCAAGCTCTTCCACGTTCCAAAGAGCCACCCAAGTGTGTAACCTCCAAAGGTGCACACACCAAAGCCAAAACTCAATGTCAAGACTACGCCTTTAGTGCATAGGTATTTTACCTTGGTAGTGCCTAGGCAAATACCTCAAAACTTTTAACTTGAGATTCCTCAAGTCAATTAGACTTAAGGATCCTCTAAATCGGTGGCTTACTCTCAAACTTTAGAGTTTCTCACTTATATAAATCCAAGTTATGAAAGGTTTTTTGGTGTAAAAATTTATAAAGAATTCTTTGGGTTTATATAGGTGCTCTAAAGACATCAAAATTAATTAAGAATCCGATGTGAGATAAATACTAATTTAATCTTAGAAATTGGATCTTAATTTAGTGGTTTAATGAGATTATAAAACCCTAATAAGAGTTTGGGCCGAATTGAAATTCAAAACAAATAACAAATAAAAAAATTACTATTCACATTATTATTCACGTTTTTTTAAATTTATTTATTTATTCCAATTCCCAAAGTGCCGCTATCGTCATTCACCAATCTCTAAGTCACTATGGAACCTCATAAATGATCTGTTCAATAATTAAACACATTAAACCATTTATGAATAATTCATACAACAATCATATATGCTGTTAAATTTGTACTGTGCACTGTTAACCATTGATTTCGACTTTGTTGTGTGTGACCTTTTGGGTACCCCTCAAGTTGGACATGAAATGAATTGTGATAATTTAATCGAACATAAATTATCCTCCGATCAGATGGTCGTTCGATTTCAATGACCAATGTTGACATCTAGCAACATGACAAGGCCCCCAAATGAGAAGGAAAGATATATACCCATTCTGTATGCAATTTACATATGATACGATCTCTCACCTCACTGTATCCCCACCGTTTGACCTAGGGCATGGAAAGTGTCTACCCATATAGTCAAAGGTATGATGCTAATAGTGTCATTAATAGTGCTAACCCAAGAATCTCACATGATTCTTCCACTGCGACCACAGTCTCAAGCACTGATCACACATATCAACCCGTGAACTGGAATACTACTCTTATAAGAAAATATTATCCGAGAGAGTGGCGATTCTCTGTTGTATCTTTACAAACATCATATGTTTCAACAAATGACCTAATCATACCCTTATGATCAGATCTTTTGAATCGGGGAAAGAGCATGTCAAAGTTATTTGATCCACACATAAGATTGTAAAGACCTCAAGTCTATGGTCTAGTCATACAATCGATACATGAAAGTTCTCACAGACACATGGGATAAACACTCCATGTGAAAACTTTTGACGGTCAGTTTGATGGACATGAGCAAATCATGCATCCATGAGATACACCAAGTGAACGGATCTCTGCTAGTAGCCTATGAGATCGGCTACCCCACTTAAGGGTAGATTATATCATCATGCTAGTCTCCCTACTTTGTGAATGCCCAGATTATTTACAAAACTATGACTAGGAATGTTTAAGAGTAATGATTCTCATAAGGCGTGGAAGCCATCATCTTATTACTCCAAGGGATTTATTACAGTGTTTGAAGATTCATATAAGTTATGTAAAACATGTATAACAAAGATTTCCATTTTATTAATTAATGAAAATATTACAAATACATGTACATATAGCCCATCAACAAGTTGGGTATAAGGCATATCCCTAACAATCTCTAACTTTCACTATAGCCAACGAGTATGAATATGGACACCATACTCTTGGGTGTGCCTATCATGCTTTTGTTGAGTCAGCCCTTTAGTCAGAGAATCTGCAAGATTATCTTCTGTGGGTATTTTCTCTATAATAACTTCTTTTCTCTCAACAATCTCCCTAATGAGATGAAATCACCTGAGTACATGCTTGGATTTCTAGTGGGACCTTGGTTTCTTTGATTGAGCAATGGCGCCTGTGTTGTCACAGTACATCGTGAAGCCATTATTTATCGCGGGAAGCACTTCCAGCTCCATGATGAACTTCTTTATCCAGACTGCTTATTTAGCTGCCTCAGATGCTGTAATATACTCGGCTTCAGTGTTGGAGTCCGCTGTAGTTGACTGCTTTGAGATTTTCCAACTGACAGCTCCATCATTCAAAGTAAACAGATATCCTGTTTGCGATCTGCTGTCATCCCTATCGGTCTGAAAGCTCGCATCACAGTAACCAATGACTTTCATCTCAGAATAATCTCTGTATGTCAAAAACATATCCTTAGTTCTTCTCAAATACTTGAGGATTGTTTTGATAGCTGCCCAGTGTTGCTCATCAGGATTTGCCTGATACCTGCTCGTTATGCTAAGAGTATAAGAGACATTAGGTCTTGTACATAGCATGACGTACATGATTGATCCTATTGCTGAAGCATAAGGGATCCTACTCATACGCTCTCTATCTGAAGGAGTATGTGGACATTACTTCTTAGATAATTTGATTCCATGACAAGTAGGTAAATTACCTCTTTTGGAATCTTTCATTTTGAATCTTTTCAAAACTTTATCTAAGTATGTAGATTGAGAAGTCCTAACAACCACTTAGATCTATTACAGTGGATCTTAATGCCGAGGATGTAGGCTGCTTCTCCCAATCTTTCATGGAGAAATTCTGAGATAACCATTGCTTGATGGCTTGCATCATGGGAATATCATTCCCGATGATTAATATGTCATCGATATATAATACAAGAAACACAATAGCACTCTCACTACTTTTTCTGTAAACACAAGGCTCATCTACATTTTTGATGAAGTCAAATTCTTTGATTGTCTCATCAAATCGTATATTCCAACTTCTGGAGGCTTGCTTGAGTCCATAAAAGGATCGTTTAAGCTTGCATACTTTATGATGATCATCCTTCCCTCAGGTTGTGTCATATAGACTTCCACTACGGGGTTCCCATTAAGGAAAACTGTTTTGACATCCATCTGCCAAATCTTATAATCAAAGTGTGCAGCTAGTGCCAGTAAAATTTGAATGAACTTTATCATTACAACAGGCGAGAAGGTTTCGTCATAGTCAATTCCTTGGATTTATCTATAACCTTTCACCACCAACATAGCCTTATAGGTTTGGATGTTGCCTTCTGCATCAGTTTTACGCTTGTAAATCCACTTGCAGCATATGGGTTTTATCCCTCAGGTGCATCTACCAAGTCTCAGACATGATTCTGATCATAGAGTCTATTTCAGATTTCATGACCTCAAGCCACTTGACTGAATCAATGTCACTCATTGCTTCATCATAACTGGTGGGATCGTCATTAGCAATGATCTGATCATGTTCCTTATCAATATGAAAGCCATATCTTTCAGGTTCATATCTTTCCCTACTAGACCTTCTAAGTCCATAACCTTGTGGTTGTTCCGTCGCTGCCCTTTTGAGGGGCCTGAGGTTTAGTTCTATGTTAGTTTTGTTCTTCTCGTACCTCATCGAGGTCAAGTCTAGTATAGTTCTGTTGGAATGTATGCCCTACAGCTACATGTGATGTAAACTGTTTATGTGTTTTGAAATAAAACAATGCATTATTCATTTATCAAAAATTGTTTGTTTAATTTTTGCATATTATAAATCATTTTGAATACCCTAGATTACTTATGTGCCTTCAGACTTAGTGTATGAGTGTCATACACAAGAGGATTTAAGTCTGAAGTTAGTAATCTTAAATAGTCCATAGAGAGCAAACAAATCGGGTACTTTGTTTACAGTTTATCTATAGCTGCGGTCCATTATATATTTGTATAGTGACCTTTATTCAGGATCGTCTATGTAGAGACATGAGAATGAAGGCACCTTATATGATGTGATCATATAGGACTGGACCCAGATGGAAATGACATTCTTATAATATCCGTTAAACTAAGAAATTCATTTCGATCTATTAGATGGTCATATATGGATTGATGTTAATCCCGAGTGTACTACGAACTTCAACATGGCGGGCCATATTCTTTGATTTATAAAGGTGAGGTTGGTGTTATAGTCCCGGCCAATAGCTACGTATTTTGGGGGCATGGTCTGTTATGTAGCCGGGAACGTTTTACATAGACATGGAGTTCACTCCTTGCGAGAAGTAGAAGAGTATATTTCTTAAAGGTTTATTCGGTGCTTGAACAATTTGTGCGCTCAAGTCTTTCTGTTACGAATAGAAACATTAAAATTCATAATGGTTATGAATAAATCGTTCATTAGAGAATCAATAGTACTTAAAGTAAAAATAATTAGAGGGGTATAATGGATATTATGACCCGACTCTAATTATGAGATACTTGTGAAGGGTCAATTCGTATGTATGACTATATCGATGGACACCGATTTGGTTCGGCTTAATATATCATCTGCGACAACGAAAGTGCAACTTCAGATTTTTAGTGGAATAACCCAGAGTTAATAATTCAGAATATTTAATTAATAGCTTAATTAATAATTCAAGATTATTGAAGCTCGAAACCGTAGGTCTATTTGGTCCCCGTGCTAGCTCAATTTACTATAGCGGATTTAGTATAATTGAATAGTCCAATTATATACTCACAAAGGTATAAATATTATTAATATGATTAATAATATTAATTATGTCACACTTGGAACTATATATTAAAATTTAATATATCATTAATATAATAAATGATTATGTGTGGGCACACAGAAACTGGACGACGCATGCTGTTCGAGGCTCGCGGGCCTAGTTGGGAGTACAGAGTAGCCACGGGGGACTAAACCAGAGAATGATGGAGTCGCCACCCGGTGTGAACCGGGATAAAGATTTAAGGCCGCACTCACCCCTCGCAAGGGAAGACCTCAAACCATTGGGTTCGGAATGGTCCCTTACTTATGCCACTTGTAATGTAAAGATTTATGCAATAATCCAACCAAGCCTATGACATATATTTCCAAGTGCACCACAATCCTAAATTCGCATGCTTAAAAGTAAAGTTTACAACTAACATACATGAAATCAAATCTTATTGCCAAATTCACATGCTTAGAGGTAGCCCTTTACAACAACAAGCACATAACATCATAAGAACTCAATCATTCATGTAATCATAAACACAAACAGTCATGGTAACATTTTCATGTAATATAAAGGAAATCAAAATGACGACAAATAATGTAATATGCGCATTATGCAAAGATATGGTCAAAATAACCGCATGATAAATGAAATTAATACAAGCACATAACTTGAAAAGACGAAGAAAGACACGAATTTAAATATGCCAATCAAAGATGCAATTTTACATTAAAGATGAACATGCCATAAAGTGATGCTAAAGGATGCAACTAATATGAGCACAAACATGCATGTGAATACTTTTCCAAGTGGTACGTGGAATTGTGTCCCAAGTACAAACCGCACTACCGTCCATTCGGAATCGGCTACGGAATTTACGTCTGGGTTCCATCCGATATACCACGAGAAATAATGCCCACACGCCTCCACAACACGGATGCATATATCATGATACATTAAACCAAGACTAAGGTAGATAATGCAATTACATGGAATCTCATAATGCATGCATGAATAAGGCAATGATACACAAAGGAATCAGTGACATGACAAGAAGCGCGGCGAAGCGTCGTGGTAAAGGATATTATCCCCGGTGAAACAGAGTGCCTTTAATCTGACTCACTAAGCCCATGCGCAATGAGCATGTAATATGCATAAATAAAGACAAAAGGTAAACACAAATGTACTCGGCGCGGCGAAGCATCGTGGTAAGGATCTTATCCCCGTGAAACGGAGTGCCTTTAATCCGACTTACTAAGCCCATGCGCAATGAACATATAATATGCATAAATAAAGACAGAAGCAAACACAAAGACACTTGGCGCGGCGAAGCATCGTGGTAAGGATCTTATCCCCGTGAAACGGAGTGCCTTTAATCCGACTTACTAAGCCCATGCGCAATGAACATATAATAAAAGTAAAGGCATAATAACAAAGACAAGATATCGGACTTTGTACATCCGATTGAACACATCTCACGTCCCATCGAATATACGTCATCCGGCGCGGCGAAGCATCGTGGTAAGGATCTTATCCCCGTGAAACGGAGTGCCTTTGATCCGACTTACTAAGCCCATGCGCAATGAACATATAATATGCATAAATAAAGACAGAAGCAAACACAAAGATACTTGGCGCGGCGAAGCATCGTGGTAAGGATCTTACCCCCGTGAAACAGTGTGCCTTTAATCCGACTTACTAAGCCCATGCGCTTTTCTCATCATTACATAAATAAATAACGTGTAGAAAATTAAATGGCGGAATAATTAAACAACTCAAAATAAGCAAAAGAACATGCCGTTTACTCAAGTGATACGTGGAGTTGTGGCCCGAGTACAGATCATACTACCGTCCATTCGGAATCGGCTATGAAATTTACGTCCGGGTTTCCATCCTATATACCACGAGAGGCGGCATGCCTTTCATCCAAAATCCACAACAAACATCGTATATACAACAAATACCACAATACAGAAAATATAATCAAGATAAATGAACAGAAATTAAATAGAAATTAGTGTGAAAAATACCCTCAGGTCTAACCTTTTTAGTTGTCCTCGGACTTGCGTTTCGCGGAGATCGGAAGGGATGAAAGCTCCTTACTTTTCTGGTTCGCTAGCTTCGCGTTTTGGCTCGCTGTCCCACTATTTTTCCCACTGTTTTGGCGTCATCTTGCTGCTGTTTTCCTTGTATTTTCTGGTCACTGTTCAGGTGTGTTAAGCTACTATTTTGGGGTGTTTTTGTCTCGGTTTAAAGTGCAGATTTTTGGACTGTTCAAGGGCTGTTTTGGGTCACTGTTTTGGCTATATTTTGGGACTGTTTTCAATGGTTTTACTCACTGTTTTCAGGGGTTATTTGTGGGTTGTTGTAGTCGGCAGTGGGCGGGCTACGTGAGTGGGTTTTGGTGGCAGTTTGTATGGCTGCGGTTTAAGACTGCTCGGTCGGTGAAAGGTACGTTAGGTAGGTTTGATTCAGCTTATTAGTTTTTGAGTAGGGGTTGATTGTTTAGGTTTATGGTGTGTGAAGGCAAGGTGGCTAGGCGTGGGCTGAGACTGCCCGAGCGAGGGGGCTTGGTCAATTTTTCTACCTGTGTGTTTATGGCTAATGGCGTGGTAAGGGCTGATGAAGGTTGCTTATTATGGCGTTAAGGCTATGTACGTGCTGTGTGTGGCTTTTAGAGGTACGGTAATGTGGAGAGTGTAATTGTGAGTGAGGGGTTGTTGTCTTTGTGTGCGTAAGATGGCTTACGTGAACTGAGTGATGGTGGCGTGTTGGATGAAGAGAGGGGCTGCTTGGGGGGGGGCAAAGGCTGAGGTTTGTTACGTCAAAGGCAGGTGGCGAGCTGGGCAGAGGGCGTTAATGGGCTCGTCGTGGAGAAGGTTTGTGGCTAGTGTAAGTGCGTCAAGAAAAGAGAGGCTATGGCTGTTTCTTATGAAGGCAGTTACGTGGGCATGTGATTAGGGTTTTTGATGATTCTTATTGAATGGGCTGGCTTCGTGGAGGCAATGTAAGGGTAATGAAGGCTGTGTGTTGAAGGTTGATGAGTTGTTTGAGTTTGTTTGTGCCGTGAGTGGTGAGTGATTCCAGAGGAGCCTTAGGGTTGGTTTTAATTTGTTTATATAGTTGCATGGGTATTAGGGTTTGTATGGCTCAATTAGGAAAGAAATCAATTAAATTAGGTGTATTATTTTAATTAAAATGATGGATTTAATTGGTTTATTAATGGAAAGAATATTTTAAATTAGGAGGTGATTTCTTAAATTGGGTTGTGATTTATTTATTTTTGGAATTAGAATATTTTAATTTGTGTTAATTAGGCATGTAATTTCTTTAATTTGTGTAAGTATTTTTATTATTTTGGTAGGTTATTATTTAATTATTTAATTTGTTTTATTTTAATTGGTATATGATTTTATTTAATGTTTTAGTTTGAATGATTTATTTAATGATTTATTTAAATTGGTATATTACTTAATTAATTAATTTAATTTAATTTCAATTTAGTTATTTAATTTAATTGGTTTCAATGGATTTTAGTTTAATTCAATTACATTATTTAATTAATATTTAATTTAATTTGGGTGTATTTTAGAGGCCATGGGCGTGTGGCCTTTGGCTTGGGGGCGTGTGGGCCTAGCTTGGTGTGTGTTTTGTGAGTGTCTTGGGCCGAGAATAATTTTTAAAACAGAATTCCAACGAGCTACTCGAAGCTAAACTAGTGAACTTAATCCGTCAATGAGTCGATTCTTGACTCCTCCCTTCCGATATCCGTTTCCCGTGATTTCCGCGACTTAAAAGATAGTGCCTCCAAATGAGGCTCATCATCGGGTTTCACATGCAAAAATACAATGCCTACAGTTGCCCCCACTTTGATGGGACTTGTGCAGTGTGTGACAGTGACAATCCTATCAAAGTCTATGCAATGCTTTTTTACTTACCTGGCTCGCCAGCTGTCACCTGGTCCGCCTGTTGTGTTGAGTTGATGTGGGCCTCGACCCTTGGATTCATTCCCAGATTTCTTATTCATTCTTCTGGATTCGTTCTAAACTCTGAGATTATTCTTATGGATTCCTTCCGTATTCTGAGATTCATTCTCTGGATTCCTTCCACATTTTGAGGTTCATTCTCTGGATTCCTTCCAAATTCTGAGATTCATTCTCTGGATTCCTTCCAAATTCTGAGATTCATTCTCTGGATTCCTTCCAAATTCTGAGATTCCTTCTCTGGATTCCTTCCACATTCTGAGATTCATTCCTGGATTCATTCAAAAACTGATTCATTTCCGGATTCATTCCAAAACTGAGATTCATTCCCGGATTCGTTCCAAACTCTGACGATGTGGGCCTCGACCCTAGGATTCATTCCATAACTCTGACGACTTGGGCTTCGGCCCTAGGATTCATTCCCAGATTCATTCATGGATTCATTCTATAATTCTGACGACGTGGGCCTCGGCCCTAGGATTCATTCCCAAGCTGATACTGATGTGGGCCTCGACCCATACTGATACTGATGTGGGCCTCAACCCCGGGACTCATCCCCAAGCTGATACTGATGTGGGCCTCGACCCATGCTGATACTGATGTGGGCCTCAACCCCGGGACTCATCCCCAAGCTGATACTGATGTGGGCCTCGACCCATGCTGATACTGATGTGGGCCTCAACCCTGGGACTCATCCTTAAGCTGATACTGATGCGGGCCTCGACCCATGCTGATACTAATGTGGGCCTCGACCCATGCTGATATTGATGTGGGCCTCGCCCCCAGACTAATATTGTACTGTCGCTGCTTTTGGTTGACTTGCATTTGACGCTTTCTCTTTTTCGTTGTTGAAACCTGTGATTTACAAAACAAACACAAAAAAGAATGCCAAAATACGTTACGTGTATGCATGCATGGATGAAGTTCCTATTCCGTTGGGTTAGGTCTTCCATCAATTCTTCCTCGAGAAAAGTACTGCTGCTTCAACCTTTCCACTTTAACCGGCTCGGTGAACTCATTCCCTTCCAAGTCTGATAGTCTCACTGCCCCATGTCCCAATTTCTGAATGATCATCATATCTTTTCTGCTTGCTGTTTTCGGGAATTCCCCGTGTTCTAAACATCACTGAATTTCATAGTACCAAGGTTGAATGCTTTTCTCAAATGCACTCATGTTACAAGTTGAGAAGTGGAGATTCAGGCAAGTAAGCGAAATGAACTTCTTTATTATTGTTGAGAAAAGGTCCGAACAAGCAAACAAAATCAATGTCTTTATTAAAAATGCAAGATAAACTTGGAGAAACAGCAGTTCCTTCTTCCTCAGCCTATGGTTCTTCATCATTGTCATCCCTTATCCCAATGAATGAAGCTGAGTGGTTGAGAGCTTGGAGGACAAGGGTTTCGGGTAGGCCAGAGTTGATCATGTAGTTGGGTAGGGGATTTCTGTGTGCATTGGGTTGTTCTCTTTCTGGGTCAGGTATTTTGTGGGTGTCAATGAGGTCTTGGATCTCATGCCTAAGGCGGGGGCAATTGTCAGTTTCGTGACCCTTTTGTTGGTGGAAGTAACAGAATAAGTTTAAGTCAAGGTAGTGGGGTACATGGCTTGGAAGTGGTTTAGTTTCCAAGGGTTTCAGGAGTCCTTGCATTTTCAACTTTTCAAACACCTTCGATAGAGGCCTGCCAAGGTTGGAAAATCACCTATTTCTGATGGCGGTAACCTCGGCAGTAGTGGGCCTTGTCTCAGAATGCCCCCCAAAATTCCTCTTATTCTGGCCATAAAACTTCCGGTTCTCGGCCTCCTCTTCTTCAATGTCCATGACAGTTTCCCTCAACTGCCGAAAGTCTGTAATCATGGAGGTCATCCTCCTCAGTTTCCCATAGATGGAGGGCTTGGTGCCCTTGATAATCATCTTAATTTCCTCTGGCTTCTGCTTAGTGTTCTCCAAATCACGGAGTGACAAATCAATCTCCAAGTCCGTGACGTATTGCTTCAGAAAAGCATCAGCCAACTCCCTCCAATCTTCCCTAACCTTTTTCTCAAGGCTGTGATACCAAACTACCGGTGCCCCTTCAAGTGACATTCCAAACATTTTTAGCGCCTGGCGCTTGGACAAACCCACTGAGCTCATGACTGAAACATACTGACGGAGATGGACCCTCGGATCCCCATTCCCGTTAAACTTAGCCATGTCCGGCATCTTGAAATGAGCCGGCAACTGTTCTTCAAATGTCATTGCCTCATAATCTAACAACTCTTCATACTTACCCCTCATCTTGCGGGTAACTGTTTCAACCTGATCCCGAAGTTTCTGAAATTCTGCCGAGACCCAATCACTTTGCCTGTTGCATATTCTGCCATGTCGTCATCAAAAGCGGGGACATCATCCCCCGACCCAACTGGAGGCTCCTCACACCTCACATTTTCAGAATTTCCCCCAGCACGGGGCACAGCCATACCAGCCACAGCAGTAGTCAAGGCTTGCAGCTGTTCAGTAATCTTTGTGAGACTGTTCTCTAACTGATCCATTCGGGACACTTCGTTATCTGGTTCACTCATGGTTCCAACTGTTCTCTTATTGAGTCTGGTTCCCTCCCTAACCCAAACGGTATCTATCGTGTCTTTTTAAGACACAGAGGGTGTTAACAAGGTATATGTATGCATGAGGTGCATAAGAAGCATATAACATATACTAAATCAAATAGAATTCTCAAACAAATCGACCTATTATCATTTTAGAAGCTTTTGGGCTAACTGTCATAATAGTGAACCCGTCCCAGTTTAAATGGCCCAACGAGTTCATGTCTTACGGCAAAGAGCCCAACTAAATCCAAATGATAATATCCCGACACAATCATAAAATGGCCCATTGTTATTTAGAAGCCTTTGGCCCAATCGTCATAAGATACGTTCTTGTCCCAGTTTAAATGGCCCAACAAGCCCATATCTCATGACAAAAGATCCAGATGGATTCAAATAGCAATGTTCCCAAACATAAGCATACAAGGAAGATATCATAAACATAAAAAAAGTAAATTCTACCGTGTGGCCCACCATCATTTCAGAAGTTTTGGGCCTAATTGTCATAAGATACGAACCTGCCCCAGTTTAAATGGCCCAGCAAGTTCGCATTTTTGACAAGGAGTCCAATTCATCGAAATGATAATGGTCCTAAAACACAAGGAAATATTTGTTATAGGCTATATAACCCGGTCCACGCATGGGTTCGTGGGAGTATGGACAAAGACTCTTGTCGGCGAAGGATTGCCCACAACTAGGTCTCCCCACTCAAGGGTCCGAGCGACCAAGTAAGCGCACCTTTTTTTTATACCTTACGGTACGTGCCAACAAGTCATGGTGTGTGACTAACTGTCAAATGGATTCCTTGTTGCAGATTCCCCAGAGGGAAGGTGGAGCGAGGCTCACTTAAATACCCAAGCCTCTTAGGCTCTTATCGCTTGGTGACAGGAATAAGCAACAAATCCTCCAAATTAGTACGTCACAATAGGCTAATGGTAATGATCATTTAGGTGCCTTCACAGCTTTTCCTCGGAAGGTAGTGAGTTAGGGAAGACACCAAACCATTAACAAGCTTCAAAATATCTTTCATCACAACCCCCATTTCGCACATTTGCAGACACGGTTAATTAAAGCATAAATCTATACATTACAAGGTATTATTTCGGGGCCGATTCTCTATCCCCAGTGGAGTTGCCAGACTGTGGGCACACAGAAACTAGACGACGCATGCTGTTCTAGGCTCGCGGGCCTAGTTGGGAGTACGGAGTAGCCACGGGGGACTAAATCGGAGAATGATGGAGTCGCCACCAGGTGTGAACCGGGAAAAAGATTTAAGGCCGCACTCACCCCTCTCAAGGGAAGACCTCAAACCATTGGGTTCGGAATGGTCCCTTACTTATGCCACTTGTAATGTAAAGATTTATGCAATAATCCAACCAAGCCTATGACATATATTTCCAAGTGCACCACAATCCTAAATTCACATGCTTAAAAGTAAAGTTTACAACTAAATAACATGAAATCAAATCTTATTGCCAAATTCACATGCTCAAAGGTAGGCCTTTACAACAACAAGCACATAACATCATAAGAACTCAATCATTCATGTAATCATAAACACAAACAGTCATGGTAACATTTGCATGTAATATAAAGGAAATCAAAATGACGACAAATAATGTAATAGGCGCATTATGCAAAGATATGGTCAAAATAACCGCATGATAAATGAAATTAATACAAGCACATAACTTGAACAGACGAAGAAAGACACAAATTTAAATATGCCAATCAAAGATGCAATTTTACATTAAAGATGAACATGCCATAATGTGATGCTAAAGGATGCAACTAATATGAGCACAAACATGCATGTGAATACTTTTCCAAGTGGTACGTGGAATTGTGTCCCAAGTACAAACCGCACTACCGTCCATTCGGAATCGGCTACGGAATTTACGTCTGGGTTTCCATCCGATATACCACGAGAGAAATAATGCCCACACGCCTTCACAACACGGATGCATATATCATGATACATTAAACCAAGACTAAGGTAGATAATGCAATTACATGGAATCTCATAATGCATGCATGAATAAGGCAATGATACACAAAGGAATCAGTGACATGACAAGAAGCGCGGCGAAGCGTCGTGGTAAAGGATCTTATCCCCGTGAAACAGAGTGCCTTTAATCTGACTCACTAAGCCCATGCGCAATGAGCATGTAATATGCATAAATAAAGACAAAAGGTAAACACAAATGTACTCGGTGCGGCGAAGCATCGTGGTAAGGATCTTATCCCCGTGAAACGGAGTGCCTTTAATCCGACTTACTAAGCCCATGCGCAATGAACATATAATATACATAAAATAAAGACAGAAGCAAACACAAAGACACTTGGCGTGGCGAAGCATCGTGGTAAGGATCTTATCCCCGTGAAACGGAGTGCCTTTAATCCGACTTACTAAGCCCATGCGCAATGAACATATAATAAAAGTAAAGGCATAATAACAAAGACAAGATATCGGACTTTGTACATCCGATTGAACACATCTCACGTCCAATCGAATATACGTCATCCGGCGCGGCGAAGCATCGTGGTAAGGATCTTATCCCCGTGAAACGGAGTGCCTTTGATCCGACTTACTAAGCCCATGCGCAATGAACATATAATATGCATAAAATAAAGACAGAAGCAAACACAAAGATACTTGGCGCGGTGAAGCATCGTGGTAAGGATCTTACCCCCGTGAAACAGTGTGCCTTTAATCCGACTTACTAAGCCCATGCGCTTTTCTCATCATTACATAAATAAATAACGTGTAGAAAATTAAATGGCGGAATAATTAAACAACTCAAAATTAAGCAAAAGAACATGCCGTTTACTCAAGTGATACGTGGAGTTGTGGCCCGAGTACAGATCATACTACCGTCCATTCGGAATCGGCTATGAAATTTACGTCCGGGTTTCCATCCTATATACCACGAGAGGCGGCATGCCTTTCATCCAAAATCCACAACAAACATCGTATATACAACAAATACCATAAATACAGAAAATATAATCAAGATAAATGAACAGAAATTAAATAGAAATTAGTGTGAAAAATACCCTCAGGTCTAACCTTTTTAGTTGTCCTCGGACTTGCGTTTCGCGGAGATCGGAAGGGATGAAAGCTCCTTACTTTTCTGGTTCGCTAGCTTTGCGTTTTGGCTCGCTGTCCCACTGTTTTTCCCACTGTTTTGGCGTCGTCTTGCTGCTGTTTTCCTTGTATTTTCTGGTCACTGTTCAGGTGTGTTAAGCTACTATTTTGGGGTGTTTTTGTCTCGGTTTAAAGTGCAGATTTTTGGACTGTTCAAGGGCTGTTTTGGGTCACTGTTTTGGCTATATTTTGGGACTGTTTTCAATGGTTTTACTCACTGTTTTCAGGGGTTATTTGTGGGTTGTTGTAGTCGGCAGTGGGCGGGCTACGTGAGTGGGTTTTGGTGGCAGTTTGTATGGCTGCGGTTTAAGACTGCTCGGTCGGTGAAAGGTACGTTAGGTAGGTTTGATTCAGCTTATTAGTTTTTGAGTAGGGGTTGATTGTTTAGGTTTATGGTGTGTGAAGGCAAGGTGGCTAGGCGTGGGTTGAGACTGCCCGAGCGAGGGGGCTTGGTCAATTTTTCTACCTGTGTGTTTATGGCTAATGGCGTGGTAAGGGCTGATGAGGGTTGCTTATTATGGCGTTAAGGCTATGTACGTGCTGTGTGTGGCTTTTAGAGGTACGGTAATGTGGAGAGTGTAATTGTGAGTGAGGGGTGTTGTCTTTGTGTGCGTAAGATGGCTTACGTGAACTGAGTGATGGTGGCATGTTGGATGAAGATAGGGGCTGCTTGGGGGGGGGCAAAGGCTGAGTGAGGTTGTTACGTCAAAGGCAGGTGGCGAGCTGGGCAGAGGGCGTTAATGGGCTCGTCGTGGAGAAGGTTTGTGGCTAGTGTAAGTGCGTCAAGAAAAGAGAGGCTATGGCTGTTTCTTATGAAGGCAGTTACGTGGGCATGTGATTAGGGTTTTTGATGATTCTTGTTGAATGGGCTGGCTTCGTGGAGGCAATGTAAGGGTAATGAAGGCTGTGTGTTGAAGGTTGATGAGTTGTTTGAGTTTGTTTGTGCCGTGAGTGGTGAGTGATTAGAGAGGAGCCCTAGGGTTGGTTTTAATTTGTTTATATAGTTGCATGGGTATTAGGGTTTGCATGGCTTAATTAGGAAAGAAATCAATTAATTAGGTGTATTATTTTAATTAAATGATGGATTAATTGGTTTTAAGGGAAAGAATATTTTAAATTAGGAGGTGATTTCTTAAATTGGGTTGTGATTTATTTATTTTTGGAATTAGAATATTTTAATTTGTGTTAATTAGGCATGTAATTTCTTTAATTTGTGTAAGTATTTTTATTATTTTGGTAGGTTATTATTTAATTATTTAATTTGTTTTATTTTAATTTGGTATATGATTTTATTTAATGTTTTAGTTTGAATGATTTATTTAATGATTTATTTAATGATTTATTTAAATTGGTATATTACTTAATTAATTAATTAAATTTAATTTCAATTTAGTTATTTAATTTAATTGGTTTCAATGGATTTTAGTTTAATTCAATACATTATTTAATTAATATTAATTTAATTTGGGTGTATTTTAGAGGCCATGGGCGTGTGGGCTTTGGCTTGGGGGCGTGTGGGCCTAGCTTGGTGTGTGTTTTGTGAGTGTCTTGGGCCGGGAATAATTTTTAAAACAGAATTCCAACGAGCTACTCGAAGCTAAACTAGTGAACTTAATCTGTCAATGAGTCGATTCTTGACTCCTCCCTTCCGATATCCGTTTCCCGCGATTTCCGCGACTTAAAAGATAGTGCCTCCAAATGAGGCTCATCATCGGGTTTCACATGCAAAAATACAATGCCTACAATATGATAATTATTTATTTTTTAATAAATAAATTATATATGATATAATTTAAATGAACGCTGAACTAGAAATCCCAATTTTGGGTTTTGGAAGCCCTTGGCATTATTTTGGAAGTTACACCATTTAATTGGATGTCAAATATTCAACTTTGTAACATATATTTTCTTTATGGAAAGTTAATATAATTGTTACAAAATTAATGGAAAAATAATGCCATGGTCGATTCTTGTATATGGTAGGAAGGGAAAGGTTTTGTTTTATTTTGAAAAATAAAACCCTTAACTTAATTTTGGTGGTTACACTTTTTAAATGGTAATCACAACTTTAATTTTGTAACATATTTTCCTTTATGATAATTGTTTTTAGTGTTACAAAATTAAGTCAAATTCCATTGCTTGGCCGATTATTACACATGGAGAATATGAAGAGATTTTTTTATTTTGGAAAAAAATAACCTTAGGTATATAAAAAGAAGATTTAATTTTCTTTTTGCCTACTCTCTCATTCTTGAAAAACCCTAGCCTCCATCTTCTTCTTGATTATCTCTCAATTAATGAGAAAATAAAAATAACAACAAGAACAAAAATAAGAAAATATTATTGTGACAAGATTCTCTAAAGTGTTTAGAGATTTAATTTGTGTGAGTCAAACCCAAACTTGTTTCTGTTGGTTGTGAGATATAGCACTAAAGATCTTTTGGTGTTGAACGAAGAAAAATTCATCTCCTCCATTCATCTTTGATTCACGGCAGGGAGGGTAATTTTCCTAACTGCCGCATCTTACTATAAAGGGATTTCAGGGGTTTGTTTGAATTTGTTTTAATCCAAAATTTTGGGAAACACTTGGGGACTTTTTGGGGCTGAGTTGGGACTGTTTTTTGAGTGAAAATCAGCCCTAAAACATCACAGCAGGTCACGCAAAATAGGAGGGTGCAGTTCGGTTGCGTAACAGGTCAAAAATAGTATGTTATTTCACTGCAGTTCGGGGGGCTGTTCTGGGAATGTTTCCAGGGCATTCCGGGGCTGAAATCTTATCCGAAACAGAAGCAAAATTTTAGTATACCTGCTAGTCAGATTTGGCAACTCAAAGGGAATGGCAGAAAAAATTTTCAAGTCCGATCTGTTAGCCTAAGCCGCTTCCGCTGCGAAAGAAAAGCGTTTCCTACAATTGGAATCTAGAGTGAGGTTGAAAAGTGTTCTTAACCCTTCTCCTTTTCATTTAAAGTTTCTATTTTTAATATATTTATATGAGTTATAAATATGATATGCTTGTTTAGATGAGTGGTTTTGTTATTTCATGTGATGAATGGATTTTGCATTGGTCGTAAATTTTTCTGGCTCTTATTTTTGTAGTTGGTTTTTGTTTTTGGGATGTAAGGCCATAAGGCCATTGTTTACTTTTTTTGTATTTTTATTTTTCAATGTAAAATTTCAATCTTTGTAATTTGGAGCGCCAAAGTCGTAAAAGGAGCCAACACCACTTTGGAGCGGGATTTGAAGACCAAGGGATGCCTTGGTGAATCTTTGATGCCTTGGTGAATCTTATGTACTAATTAGATTAGTATAGGAAAAATAAGTGCCTGGTCAATGCAAAATAATTTTATGTTATATGTATGTTTATTTCGAATTGTTTGAATAACATGTCATATAGCTTAGGGTGCCCACTCTTGCATTTTACATGCCATAACATGTCATAGATTCACCATCATTGTAGACATAAAATATGATTTTATGTAATTTAAAATGTTTAAATTAGAATATGATATGCATAGAAATCAATTAATTAGATTAATTGGATTTATGGTTTAAAATTTGAATTCTAATATATTGGGCTTAATTGGTGCATAATAAATTCCATTGGTATATAGGATGGAAACCCGGATATAAATTCTATAATCGAATCCGAATGGAGAGAAATATGGTCTGCACTCGGGATACAATTCCATACAATTCCATGTACCATTGGATTTTATAACGCACTAAGATTTATTAAAATGTTTAATTAAAAGTTTGACCTTTTAGAATTCCATAAATTTTAAACTTATTAGTGTTCTAGTATTTTAAGAGTTAAAATATAATAGCTCACTAATACCACTTAAATTAAATTAGTTTAATTGAGTAAAACTATTAGTAGAGACTAATGAAATATTAGTGATAAAATTTTTAAGAGTTAAAATTGGTTAGGTCACTTATGTCAAACTAGTGTAAATAAAAATTATGATTTAGCCACCATAAATTTATCCACACTAGTTAAAATAAAATATTAGATATTTTATAGATAGAAACCTTAATTTTAAAATAGTGAGTGGGAGAGGGATATACGACAGTATATCCCGCGATCTCCGTTGTTAGTCCAAAAATGTGAGATTCAAAAGGCGCCTCGGGACGGCTTTGTTTTCGTCCCTCTACGGATGGTGTCCATTTTGGATCAACATCAGGTTTGGGTTCCGAGAGGATAGGGATTCTAGATGTATCTTGTGAACTGACCTACCCTACGACAGCACTTCACTCGTTAAGTCCAAGAATCCCGAAACGACGGGTTACACTCACAAAGGAATAATTAACTGTTAATAAAATTCCTTGATCGAATGAAACGATAGTTGGTTAATATAGAAATAAGAGTTATTCCCGCATATATTAAATTGACTGAGATTGTCTCGATCTATTATGCAAGTATTTGACCTACCCTACAGTGGCACTTACTTGTGGGATAATAGATTTCCATGACATAGTAGTTCTCTTAGGTTTCTAATTCATTATTCATGGTTCATGCATCATGTCTAATTTTATGCTAAAATTATTTGATGATTTTAATATGCGATGAATGAATGTTAAATGCATGTTTATTTTATTTTTCAGCCATGGTTTCTCCAATTATTTCCATACTCTCAAACGATAAACTAACGGGAGTAAACTATGTTAAGTGGAAAAGTAACTGTAGGCATTGCATTTTTACATATAAGTCCTGATGATGAGCCTCGCACGGAGGCACTACCCTTTAAGTTTTGGAAGTCGCGGGAAACGGACGTCGGAAGGAAAAAGTCAGAAATTGATACCCGTTGGACTTAATTCGTTTTCTTAGCTTCGGGTTTGCTCATTAGATCTCTGTTTTAAAATTTATTCTCGACCCAAACCCCCGCAAGCCACACACCAAGCCACACACCACCAAGCCACACACCAAGCCCACCAAAGGAACCCAAATGCACGCCCAAAAGGACCATGTTCACGCCCATCCCATCCAAAATAACAAATTCACACATTAAACACATGTTGAAATCAAATCAAATCACTTTCCGGAATTAAAAGATCAAATCAAATCTCATAAATCACATTCCTAATTAAATTACATCCATTTCCCAAACTAAGACAATCCTCTTCCTAATTAAATAGATTACCAAAAAACTGCACTCTATAACAGCCCTTAAACCACACAAAAACTGCACTTTAAAATACCCCTTCATCACAAAAAAACTGCACTTTAAAACAGACCCAAAATAACCAAAAACTGCAACAAAACAGCAAAACAACAGCAAAATAGCAAAAATATCAGCAAAAACAACAAAAACAGCATCCCAAAATAGAGAAAACAGTAGCCTGAAATAGCGAAGCAACGAAGGAAAACAACGAACCAGTAAATCGGAAAAGATATGGAGCATCAATCCTTCCGAAAACCGCGTAGCGCACTTCCAAGAGACGACTTAAGAGGTTAGACCTAAGGGCACCCTTTTATCAATTCTCGTTCTTTTTTTTTATTATTTACTATTAATTTATTCACATGTGTATTATTGATTTATGTATGTTGTGGCCATGGGATGAATGATTTTGTGCTATCTCTCGTGGTATATTGGATGGAAACCAGGACGAAAATTCCGTAGCCGAATCCGAATGGACGGTAGTGCAGTCTGCACTCGAGATATAATTCCACGTACCACTTGAGAAACACACATATTTCATTTTATCCAAACTTGCGTTTATTCGTTGTTTATTAGAAATAGTATGTTACTTTTATGCATGATTAGATTGTTTAGCATATTATTTTCAAGCATGATTTAGTTACTTCTTTCGCATTAGGAACTTAATTATGTCTCTTATACGTTCATGTTTAGATTATTATTTATTTATATTACCGTGTTTAACGATTTAATACATTCATATGATTGCGTACTTACCGTTATGTTGACTTACTTTTATGCATGCAAACTTAGATATAGATTTTACTTTTATGCTCGTGAACTTAGATATAGTTGTATGCACACTTAGATATAGGTCGTTCTCGCGTACGTATGTTGCGTAGACTTAGTTAAATTATTGCACAAATCTTTTCATTACAAGCGGCATAAGTAAGGGACCATTCAGAACCCAACGGTTTGAGGTCTTCCCTTGCGAGGGGTGAGTGCGGCCTTAAATTATTTTCCCAGTTCACACTAGGTGGAGACTCCATTATTCTCCGGTTTAGTCTCCCGCGGACTATTCCATACTCCCAACTAGGCCGCGAGCTTGGAACAACATCACCGATTTCTGTGTCCTACAGTAATATAAACGCTATCCTGGTCTGTGAAGACCTAAAATTTGTCCTAACGGAGGAGAGTCCTCCCGAGCCGGCCAGAAATGCTAGCCAAACTGTGCACAAAACCTACCAGAAACGGGTCACAGTAAATGAGAAAGCTCGCTACTACTTGCTAGCAGGGATGTCTGAGGTTATTGTTGCAAAGCATGAACCTATGGATCTAGCATCTCAGATGATGGAGTCATTACAGGGCATGTTTGGGCAGCCTTCGAAGCATCAATGCCATAAGGCCATGGTCTCAGCGATGACTGCTAGGATGAAGGATGAGACATCAGTTCGAGAGAATGTCTTGATGATGATGACCTATCTCAACACTTCTGAAACCCATGGAGATCGTACTGACGAGCGTAGCTAGGTGACCATGATTATGGAAACTCTTCCGAAGAGTTTCCTATAGTTTAAAAGCAACTATGTTATGAATAAGTTGACTTTTACTTTGACCCAACTGTATAATGAGCTCACCCATTATGAGTCCATGCTTATGGATCCTCGTAAGTCTAGTGCAGAGGCAAATATTGCCGAGTCTTCTAAATCTATAAAGATGAAGAAGAAAAGCACTGGGAAGGCTAAGGGAAAGCCCATGAAGAAGAAGAAGAAGAAGAACAAGAACAAGAAAGGCTCCAAGGATGCCAAGCCCAAAGGAAAATATTTCCACTGGAACAAGAATGGGCATCGGAAAAGGAATTGTCCTAAATACCTGTTGAGATGAAGGAGAAAAAGGAAAATGGTAAATAAGATTTACTCGTTATTGAATCTCTATTAGTGGATGATGATAAATCCGTTTGGATTGTTGATTCTGGAGCCACTAACCATGTTTCCTCTTCTTTCCAGCTACTTGATTCATGGAGGGACCTTGCTGAAGGTGACTACACCATGAGGGTCGGGACAAGGGATGTCGTTTCAGTAAGAGCAGTGGGAGTTTCTAGTTTAAATTTCATGAATAATAGTTATTTAAATTTGAACAATGTGTTATTCATTCCTGGTTTTCGCATGAATCTGATTTCTGTTTTTAGACTTATGGATGATGGTTATTCAATTTCTTTTAATAGTAATTTGGTTATTATTGGTAGAAATGGATTAACTATATGCACAGGAAACTCTGAAAATAACTTGTATGTGTTAACACCGTTAACACATAAGTCACTGCTCAACAATGAAATGTTTAAGGTTGAAAAACCTAAAACAAAACGGCCAAAGATTTCTCACGATGACACATATCTATGGCATCTTAGACTTGGTCACATCAACCATGACCGGATAAACAGATTAATAAAGAATGGAGCCTTAAACCAGTTAAAGCTCGGGACTTTACCAGTTTGTGAATACTATTTAGAAGGAAAAATGACTAAGAGACCTTTTACTGGAAAAGGTATAAGAGCCAGTCAACCACTAGAGCTAATACATTCGGACATTTGCAGACCAATGAATGTAAAAGCCCGAGGTGGTTATGAATACTTCGTCACATTCATTGACGATTATTCAAGATATGGGTATGTCTATCTAATGCATAACAAATCATATACCTTTGAAAAGTTCAAAGAGTATCGTTCTGAGGTTGAGAACCAATTAGGTAAGACAATCAAAGCTCTATGATCGGATCTTGGAGGGGATACCTCGAAAGAGATTTCAAGGAATTCTTAGTTGAGCATGAGATAGTATCCCAACTCACAGCACCTAGAACACCACAGCAAAATGGTGTTGCTGAGAGGAGAAATCAGACCCTACTAGACATGATGAGATCTATGTTTAGTTATAGCTCACTACCTAGTTCATTATGGGGATATGCACTGCAAACCGAAATGCATATCCTTAATGTAGTTCCATATAAGTTTGTTCCTAAGACTCCCTTAGAGTTGTGGAATGGTCGTAAAACTAGTTTTATGAAATTTCCGTATATGGGGGTGTCTGGCACATATGCTGAAGAATAAGACTACAAAGTTGGAGCCACATTCTCAGGTGTGCCTTTTTGTAGGCTATCATAAGGAAACTAGGGGTGGATTCTTCGATAGTCTTGATGATAACAAAGTATTTGTATTGACAAATGCCATGTTTCTAGAGGAGGACTATATAAAGAGTTCAAACCTCGGAGTAAGGTGTTACTCGGGGAGTTACTTGCTGGTTTGACCAGCACATCATCGTCAACACAAGTTGACAAACACATAACACCTTCGACATCTGAGAGTCAGATGCAAGTTTGTCACAATGATCTACCACCTAGACGCAATGAGAGGGTTGTACGACAACCTGATCACTACCTTAGGGTTGGAGAGGCATAAGTTTTCGCATCCAACGATGGCATAGATGATCCATTGACCTATAGTTGTGCAATGGATGATTCTAACAAAGAAGAATGGCTCAAAGCCATGAACCTAGAGATGGAGTCCATGTACTCCAACTCAGTCTGGGAACTTATAGACCAACCTGATGAGGGTAAAACCCATAGGTTGCAAGTGAATCTACAAGAGGAAGAGGGGATCAGATGGGAAGGTACAGACCTTCAAGGCTAGACTAGTGGCCAATGGTTATACCTAGAAAGAGAGAGTTGACTATGAGGAAACTTTCTCGCCAGTAGCCATGCTTAAATCCATTCGCACTCTTCTATCCATTGCCACATATTATGACTATGAAATTTGGCAAATGGATGTCAAGACTGCATTCTTGAATGACAATCTTGATGAGAGTATCTATATGATACAACTAGAGGGGTTCATAGCCCAAGGTCAAAAGCAAAAAGTTTGCAAGCTGCAAAGGTCCATTTATGGACTCAAGCAAGCATCTCGATCTTGGAATATAAGGTTTGATACCACGATCAAATCTTATGACTTTGAGAAGAATGTTGATGAACCTTTTGTATACAAGAGCGTCATTGACGGGAAGGTGGTTTTTCATGTTTTATACGTCGATGATATTTTACTTATTGGAAATGATGTAAAGATATTATCAGACTTGAAAACCTGGCTCACTAACCAATTCCAAATGAAAGATTTGGGAAAAGCCAGTTATATTCTTGGGATTCAGATACTTCGGGATCGTAAGAAATGACTGTTAGCTATATCTCAGACATCCTATATCGATAAGATCCTTGTGCGATTTGGGATACAGAATTCCAAGAAAGGCAATCTATCTTATCGGCACAGAATTCATTTGTCAAAGGAACAGTCTCCTAAGACACCTCAAGATGTTGAGGAAATGAGACATATCCCATACGCCTCAGCAGTTGGTAGTCTCATGTATGTTATGTTATGCACGAGACCAAACATCTATTTTACAGTAGGAGCAGTCAGTAGGTTTCAATCAAACCCAGGATTGGATCACTGGATGGCTGTGAAACACATTCTCAAGTATCTTAAGAGAATAAGAGATTATATGTTTATGTATTCTAGTGAGGATATGATCCTAAGGGGATATACAGACTCTGATTTTCAGACAGATTTTGATTCTAGGAAATCTATATCTCGATCAGTGTTCACCCTAGGTAGTGGGGCTATAATATGGCGGAGTATAAAGTAATCTTACATTGCTGACTCCACCATGGAGGCTGAAAATGTAGCAGCTTGTGAACCAGCTAAGGAAGCAGTCTGGCTCCGTAAATTCTTAGGAGATCTGGAAGTTGTTCCAGATATAGATAGACCACTCACACTCTATTGCGATAATAGTGGTGCGGTGGCAAACTCCAAAGAACCAAGAAGCCACAAAAGGAAAAAGCATATAGAGAGGAAATATCATCTCATCAAGGAGATAGTGCAGAGAGGAGATGTTACCGTCACAAAGATTGCATCCGTAGAGAACCTGGCTGATCCGTTTACAAAGACCTTACCTGCTAAAGTTTTTGAAGGTCACTTAGATGGTCTAAGATTACGTGACATGTCCTATTTGCTCTAGTGCAAGTGGGAGATTGTTGGAATGTTGGCCCTAGAGCTACATGTGATGTAAACGGTTTTATGTGTTTTTGAAATAAAACGATGCATTATTCATTTATCAAAAATTATTTGTTTAATTTTCACATATTTTAAATCATCTTGAATACCCTAAATTACTTATGTGCCTTCAGACTTAGTGTATGAGTGTCATACACAAGAGGATTTAAGTCTGACGTTAGTAATCTTAAATAGTCCATAGAGAGAAAACAAAGCGGGTACTTTATTTATAGTTTATCTATAGCTGCGGTCCATTCTATATTTGTATGGCGACCTTGATCCTGGATCGTCCATGTAGAGACATGAGAATAGAGGCCTCTTATATGATGAGATCATATAGGACTGGACCCAGATGGAAATGACATTCTTATAATATCCATTAAACTAAGAAAGTCATTTCGATCTACTAGATGGTCATATATGGATTGATCTTAATCTTGAGTGTATTACGAACTCCTGCATGGCGGCCCATATCCTTTGATTTACAAAGGTGAGGTTGGTGTTGCAGTCCCAACCAATAGCTACGTATTTTGGAGGCATGGTCTGTTATGTAGCTGGGAACGTTTTACATAGACATGAAGTTCACTCCTTCTTGCGAGAAGTAGAATAGTATCTTTCTTAAGGGTTTATTCGGTGCTTGAACAATTTGTGCGCTCAAGTCTTTCTGTTACGAATAGAAAGATTAAAATTCATAATGGTTATGAATAAATCATTCATTAGAGAATCAATAGTACTTAAGGTAAAAATAATTAGAGGGGTATAATGGACATTATGACCCGACTCTAATTATGAGATACTCGTGAAGGGTCAATTCGTATGTATTGACTATATCGGTGGACACCGATTTGGTTCGGCTTAATATATCATCTACGACAACGAGAGTGAAACTTCAGATTTTTAGTGGAATAACCCAGAGTTAATAATTCAGAATATTTAATTAAGAGCTTAATTAATATTTCAAGATTATTGGAGCTCGGAACCGTAGGTCTATTTGGTCCTCGTGCTAGCTCAATTTACTATAGCGGATTTAGTATAATTGAATAGTCCAATTATATACTCACAAAGGTATAAATATTTTTAATATGATTAATAATATTAATTATGTCACACTTGGAACTATATGTTAAAATTTAATATATGATTAATATAATAAATGATTATATGATAATTATTTATTGTTAATAAATAAATTATATATGATATAATTTAAATGAAGGCTAAACTGGAAATCCCAAAATTTGGGTTTTGGAAGCCATTGGCATTAGTTTGGAAGTTACACCATTTAATTGGATGTCAAATATTCAACTTTGTAATATATATTTTCTTTATGGAAAGTTAATATAATTGTTACAAAATTAATGGAAAAATAATGCTATGGCCGATTCTTGTATATGGTAGGAAGGGAAATGTTTTGTTTATTTTGAAAAATAAAACCCTTAACTTAATTTTGTTGGTTACACTTTTTAAATGGTAATCACAACTTTAATTTTGTAACATATTTTCCTTTATGATAATTATTTTTAGTGTTACAAAATTAAGTCAAATTCCATTGCTTGGCCGATTATTACACATGGAGAATATGAAGAGATTTTTTTATTTTGGAAACAAATAACCTTAGGTATAAAAAAAAAGATTTAATTTTCTTTTTGCCTAATCTCTCATTCTTGAAAAACCCTAGCCTCCATCTTCTTCTTGATTCTCTCTTAATTGTTGAGAAAATAAAAATAACAAGAACAAAAATAAGAAAATATTATTGTGACAAGATTCTCTAAAGTGTTTAGAGATTTAATTTGTGTGAGTCAAGCCCACACTTGTTTCCGTTGGTTGTGAGATATAGCACTGAATATTTTTTTGTGTCAAACGAACAAAAATTCATCTCCTCCATTCATCTTTGATTCACGGCAGTGAGGGTAATTTTCCTCACTGTCGCATTTTGCCTTGAAGGGATTTCGGGGGTTCGTTTGAATTTATTTTAATCCGAACTTTTGGAAACAATTGGGGACTTTTTGGGGCTGAGTTGGGACTGTTTTTGAGTGAAAAATCATACCTAAAACGTCACAGCAGGTCACGCAAATCAAGAGGGTGCAGTTCGGTTGCGTAACGGGTCCAAAATAGTTCGTTATTTTACTGTAATTCGGGGGGCTGTTCGGGGACTATTTTCGCGGCATTTTGGGGCTGAAATCTTGTCCGAAACAGAAGCAAAATTTAAGTATATCTGCTGGTCAAATTCGACAACTTAAAGGGAAGGGCGGAAACTTTTTTCAAGTCATATCCGTGAGCCTAAGCAACTTCTGCTGCTCGAGGAAAGCGTTTCCTACAAGTCCCACTATATTTCTTGAGAAGGAATTCATTCTCTAGAAATTTAACATTTCATGAGACAAATGTCCTTTGTTCATTTGGGACGTAGAACACGTATGCTATTGAGTTCAAGGCATATCCTATAAACTTACATTTAACTGCTCCATCATCCAATTTGTTTAGTTTGTGTGAGCTTAACATATGCGTCACATCCCCAAACTCTTAGATAACTAAGACTAGGACGTTTCCTAAACCATAACTCATATGGTGTTTGACTAACAGTTTTGGGAGGAACTTGGTTTAGTAGTAGTATGGTAGTTTCTAAAGTAAGATCCCAAAATAAAAGATGTAGATCCGTGTCTGGCATCATTGATCGGACCATATCTAATAATGTCTGATTTCTCCTTTCGGAGACCCCATTATGCTGTGGTGTTCCCGGAGGAGTCCACTAGGAAACAATGTCATTTTCTCTCAAGTAATCTTGAAATTCATCGCTTAAGTATTCATCACCTCAGTCAAACCTTATTGACTTAATACTTTTATTAAGCTGGTTTTCTATTTCAGCTTTGAAGTCTTTGAATTTCTCAAAGGCTTCAGATTTGTACCGCATAAGGTACACATACCTATATTGCGAGTGATCATCGATAAAGGTAATGAAGTAAGAGAATCCACCTTTAGCGATGACTGACATTGGTCCGCATACATCAGAGTGTATGAGTTCTAATGTCTCTGCTGCACGCTGTCATTTACCTTTGAAGGGTGATTTGGTCATTTTACCAAGTAAACAAGACTCACAAGTTCCATAAGGTTCATATTTGAAGGGTCTGAAATACTCATCCTTATGTAGCTTCGTTAATCTTGTTTCATTGATATGACATAAGGGACTGTGCCATAGAAGTGATTCATTGAGATTGGTCGAGTTAACGTTGTATATATTAGAGGATGAACATTCTTTGTTAGTTTGTAAGACATAGATACCATTATTCAAAATACAATCTCCATATTTTATTTCATTGAAATAAATAGAACATTCATTACAACTTATTAGGCATGAAAAGCCTTTATTACATAAAGAAGAACTTGAAATATGTTCTTTACTAGAGAAGGTACATAAACACAATCTTCTAAGTCTAAAACTAAACCATTCGGCAAAATTAATGAATAAGTCCCAATGCACAATGTAGTCAATTTTGCTCCATTACCAATGCGTAAGTCAACCTCCTCATGTCGGAGTCTTCTACTGTTTCGCAGGCCCTGCACATTGTTACACAAGTGAGTCCCACAACCGGTGTCAAGCACCCAAGTAGAAGGTTCAGAGTTTTGAGAATATAGTTCAATCATATACAACATACCTGAAGCATTCGGCTTATTGGCCTCTAGGGCTTCCCTAGATTTCTTGGCTTTCAAGGATCTGCAGTCTTTCTTCAAATGACCATTCTTTCCACAAAAGAAACATTTCTCCTTTCCTTTTTTCTTCTCCACCTTACCATTGGGCTTTAGGTGATCTAGAGCCTTGGCCTTGCCTTTATTTGTTTGGAGCCTAGTGGCTTTAGGTCCGTACCCGTAAGCACGACAAAGGTTTTAAAATCTGATTTCAAGTCCTTCGTTGCTTGTTTTTTCAGATTGTGCGATTAGGCTAAAGTAGCTTCTTTATCAGACAGATGAAACTGCATAATAAAGTTAGAGATGTTTTTTGGTAAAGACTAAAGAATTAGATCGTGACCTATCTCATGATCCATGATGAACCCGAGGTTGGCCAATTTTTCAATACGACCAATCATCTTAAGCACATGTCCACTAATAGATCCTTCCTTATACCTTGTTTGGAATAAGACACATGACACTTGGAATCTCACGGTATGAACGAAAGTTGCATACAACTCCTTCAAGTGAAAGATGATGGTTTGAGCATCCATATCTTTGTGAGCTTTCTGAAGTTCGTCCGACATAGAGCCAATCATTATGCAAAATGCTTGCTCATTATCATCGACGTGTTTCTTCTAAGCATCAAATAAATTTTGGTCAGTATCTTCTATGGGTTCAGGGGGAAATGGTCTTTCAAGAACATAGAAAATTATCGTAAGATAATTTTAAGGTTTCTAAACCAGTCATTGTAGTTTTCCTCTTTGAGATTATGCTTATCAAGGATGGATAGAAGTGATACTCTGTTTGCCATTTGAATGTTTGTGAAATATTTTAACCCACCTGTTAACAGAGAATGTTAAAATTAAGAATATGTTTTCATTAATGTTTCGTAATAACATTGGCTTTTAATATTATGAAGTTGCTCCCACTAAATTGTTTTAAAATTTTAAGAAAATCGCATCAACACCAATATAATGGATTTCTTGTGGACAAGGATTCCAATATCATCATTTCATAACTCCGACTAGGGCCGGTCGTTATAAAATCCTATAATTAGGTAGGTTCCCAATCAATTTATGATATAAATCATAATTCCTTGATCATTGGGTTGGGCAATCAAACATGCCATAGCTTATACTAGTCCTTGTGGACACCCACTCTTTGCCACTAAGTTATAAGACCACGCCTAAGGGTCGCTCCATCTTATGACTCAGAAAAGTCAAACCATTGTCAATAGTACGATTAAGGGACAAATTGGAATTGGTCAGTCTGGTAAAGCGAAGTCCTGCCAATACGGTTTAAGCGCTTTGGGTCTATACTTTACAATGGGAGGCAAATTTTAGACTTAAATTATTATTGAGGATTTTAGCAAGTTTAAGTGAATAACTGTCAAATGGATTCCTACATTGAAAATTCCTCAGCGGGAAGGTGGAGTGAACTCTCTTAAATACCCTTACCTCTTAGGCTCTTATTACCTTGGTGATAGGAATAAACAATAGATCCTCCAAATTAGTCCAACACTTTAAATATGCTTTAAGGTAAGCTTTGAGTAAATGTTATCTAGATGTCTTCACAGATTTTCCTTTTGGCTATTAAAAGGTAGTGAGTGAATGAAGACACCAAATCATTATCTAACTATAGTAATACCTTTGGTTAAATTAACTTTAGTTTGGAAAGTTTTATTAACGCCTTGGTCCAACCCCACTTGTATCTTTTATAATGTCTCTTATTATAAACAAGTGATTTATATTTATTAACCTTAAAGGTAATAAATCTCTAAGTTTATCATGGAATAATTACTTAGCTAAGGGATAAGCAACACTCTCTATTTTTTTACAAAGTCTCTAGATGCTTGCACCCTAAAATAATCATGCTAATTCTAATCATACATAGAATAATCAAGCATATGAGTTTTAATATGTTGGAATTATTTTAGGCATTAAATAACTTTGATTAATATTTAATTATGTGTTGGGATGTATGCCATAGAGCTACATGTGATGTAAATGGTTTCATATGTTTTGAAATAATAAGATGCATTATTCATTTATCAAAAATTGTTTGTTTAACTTTCACATATTATATCATCGTAAATACCGTAGATTACTTATGTACCTTCAGACTTAGTGTATGAGTGTCATACACCAGATGATTTAAGTCTGAAGTTAGTAATCTTAAATAGTCCATAGAGAGCAAACAAACCGGGTACTTTGTTTGTGGTTTATCTATAGTTGTTGTCCATTCTATATTTGTATGGCGATCTTAATCTGGATCGTCCATGTAGAGACATGAGAATGGAGGCACCTTGTATGATGCGATCATATAGGATTGGACCCAGATAGAAATGACATTATTATAATATCCGTTAAACAAAGAAAGTCATTTCAATCTACTTGATGGTCATATATGGATTGATCTTAATCCTGAGTGTACTACGAACTCCTGCATGGCAGACTATGTCCACAAAGGTGAGGTTGGTATAGTAGTCCCAACCAATAGCTACGTACTTTGGGGGCACAGTTTATTTTGTAGCTGGGAACGTCTTACATAGACATGGAATTCACTCCTTCTTGCGAGAAGTAGATGAGTATCTTTCTTAAGGGTTGATTCGGTACTTGAACGATTTGAGTGCTCAAGTCTTTCTATTATGAATAGAAAGATTAATATTCATAATAGTTATGAATAAATAGTTCATTAGAGCATCGATGGTACTTAAGGTAAAAAAAATTAGAGGGGTATAACGGATATTATGACCCGACTCTAATTACGAGATACTCGTGAAGGACCAATTCGTATGCAATGACTATATCGGTGGACACCGATTTGGTTCGGCTTAATATTTCATCTACGGCAACGGGAGTGCAACCTCGGGTTTTTAGTGGAATAACCCGGAGTTAATAATTCGAAATATTTAATTAAGAGCTTAATTAATATTTCGAGATTATTGGAGCTCGGAACCGTAGGTCCATTTGGTCCTTGTGCTAGCTCGATATACTTTAGCGGAGTTAATATAATTGGACAGTCCAATTATATACTCACAAAGAATAAATATTATTAATATGATTAATAATATTAATTACATCACACTTGAGACTATACATTAAAAGTTAATGTAAGGTATTAATAATTATATGATAATTATTAAAATTAGTACATTGAATTATATATGATATAATTTAATAAGGCTAAGAATTATTTTGGAAATAAAAATCATCACCATGGTAGAATTCCTTATTGTATAAGGAATAGGATTTGTTTGTTTGAGAAACAAAATCAAATCAAAATTACCTACCTTGGCCGAATTCCTTCTTATGTAAGGAATATGATTTGTTTGTTTGAGAAACAAAATCAAACCAAAATTCCCTAGCCTTGGCCGAATACCCTATGGTGTAAGGAATAGGATTTGTTTATTTTGGAAACAAACTCAAACAAGGATTCATTACCCTGGCCGAAAATCATAGGGATTGGGAGACTAATGGTTGATTTGTTTTATGAAACAAATTACCCAAAGTATAAAAGAAAAATTATATTTTTCTTTTTCAGATCTAGACATTAAAGAAAACCCTAGCCTCATTCTCTTCTTCATGCTCTCAAGAGTTGAGAAAATTAATTGAAGAACCAGAAAATTATTTCGGTGTGTGATTTAATCTCTAAAATGTTTAGGGATTAATTTATGAGTGTAGCCCGCACTACTCTCCGTTAGTAACGAGATATAGCTCGGAAGACTTTGTGGCGTTGGATATCTCTTCTCCCCTTCACCTATAACTCACGGCAGTGAGGCAGTAAGTTCCCCACTGCCGCGCGCACATCACAAATTTTGGGGCTCGGTTTTGTTTGGTTTTAATTCGGGTTTTGAAAAACACTTTGGGGTAATTTAAGGGCTGAGTTAGGATTGATTTTTAAGTGAAAAATCAGACCTAAATACATACAGCAGTTCACACATATTGTGGGCTGTTTTGAGTGTAGTTCGCGCGTGTAAAGGGTGCAAAACAGTCCGCTATTTCACTGCAGTTCAGGGGGCTGTTCGGGGACTGTTTCGGGGGCATTCCGGGGCTGAAATCTTGTGTAAAACAGAAGCAAAATTTCAGTATACCCACTGGTATCATTCGTCCAAAGGAAGGGCAAAGTAGAAAAATTTTTCAAGTTCGATCCATGGGCCTAACCGCTTCCGTTGCGTGAGGGAAAACGTTTCCTACAATTGGCATCAGGAGCGAGGTTGAAAAGTGCTCTTAACCCTTCACTTTTTTATTTAAAGTTTCTGTTTTAATATATTTATAGGAGTTATAAATATGATATGCATGTTTAGATGAGTGGGCATTTTTTATATTCATGTGATGAATGGTTTTGTTATTTCATGTGATGAATGGATTTTGCATTGGTTGTAAATTTTATGGCTCTTACTTTTATAGTTAGTTTTGGTTTTGGGTTGTAAGGCCATAAGGCCATTGTTTATATTCGTTGTAATTTTAATTTTCAATTTAAAGTTTCAATTCTTTGTAATATGGAGCACCGAAGTCGCAAAGGGAGCCAACACCACTTTGGAGAGGGGATTTGAAGGCCAAAGAATGCCTTGGTGATTTTTTTGTACTAATTAGATTAGTATAGGTAAAATAAGAGCCTGATCAATGCAAAATAAATTTTATGTTATATGTATGTTTATTTCGAATTATTTGAATAACATGTCATATGGCTTAGGGTGCCCACTCGTGCATTATGCTTGCCATAACATGTCATAAATGCATTATCATTATAAACATAAAATGATGATTTTATGTAATGTTAGAATATGATATGCATTGAAATCATTAACAAGATTAATTGGTTTTATTATCTAAAACTTGAATTCTAATATATTGGAATTAATTGGTGCATAATAAATTCTATTGGTATATAGGATGGAAACCCGGATATAAATTCCTTAGCCGATTCCGTATGGACGGAAATATGGTCTGCACTCGGGATATAATTCCACGTACCATTGGATTTTATAACGCACTAATTATTAAAATGTTTAATAGAATTTTGACCATTTAGAATTCCATGATTTTAGACCCTTAAGTGCCTAGTATTTTAAGAGTTAAAATATTGTAGCTCATTTATACCACTCTAATTAAATTAGTTTAATAGAGTAAATATATTAGTAGAGACTATGTTAGTGACACAATTTTAATAGTTAAAATTCATTAGCTCACTTATGAAAAACTAGTGTAAATAACCATTATGATTTAGCCGCCATAAGTTTATCCACACTAGTTAAAATAAAATATTAGATATTTTAGATAGAAACCTTAATTTTAAAATAGTGAGTGTGAGAGGGATATACGACAGTACATCCCACGATCTCCGTTGTTAGTCCAAAAACGTGAGATTCAAAAGGCGCCTCGAGACGACTTTGTTTTCGTCCTCCTACGGATGGTGTCTATTTTGGGTTCCGAAAGGATATGGATTCTAGATGTATCTTGTGAACTGACCTACCCTACGGCGGTACTTCACTCGTTAAGTCAAACAATCCTGAAACGGCGGGTTACACTCACAAAGGAATAATTAATTGTTAATGAGATTACTTGATCAAATAAAACAGTAGTTGTTTAGTATAGGAATAAGAGTTATTCCCGCATATATTAAATCAACTGAGATTGTCTCGATCTATCATGCGAGTACTTGACCTACCCTACGGTGGCACTTACTTGTGAGATGATAGATTTCCGTGGCATAGTAATTCTCTTAGGTTTCTAATTCATTATTCATGGTTCATGCATCATGTTTAATTTTATACCAAATTCTTTGATGATTTTAATATGCGATGAAAAAAATGTTAAATGCATGTTTATTTTATTTTCAGCCATGGTTTCTCCAATTATTTCCATACTCTCAAACGATAAATTGACCGGAGAAAACTATGTTAAGTGGAAAAGTAACATGAACGCTATCTTGGTCTGTGAAGACCTGAAGTTTGTCCTGACGGAGGAACGTTCTCCCGAACCGGCCAGAAATGCTGGCCAAGCTGTGCGCGATACCTACCAAAAATGGGTCACAGCAAATGAGAAAGCCCGCTGCTACTTGCTAGTCGGGATGTCTGAGGTTCTTGCTGCAAAGCATGAACCTATGGCTCTAGCTTCTCAGATGATGGAGTCATTGCAGGGCATGTTTGGGCAGTCTTCGAAGCGTCAACGCCATGAGGCCATGGTCTCAGCGATGACTGCTAGAATGAAGGATGGGACATCAGTCCTAGAGAACCTCTTTTGGATGATGACTTATCTTAACACTGCTGAAACCCATGGAGCTCGTATTGACGAGCGTAGCCAGGTGACCATGATTATGGAAACTCTTCCGAAGAGTTTCCTGCAGTTTAAAAGCAACTATGTTATGAACAAGTTGTCTTTTACTTTGACCCAACTGCTTAATGAGCTCACCCATTACGAGTCCATGCTTGTGGATCCTCGTAAGTCCAATGTAGAGGCAAATATTGCCGAATCTTCTAAATCTGCAAAGAAGAAGAAGAAAGGCACTGGAAAGGCTAAAGGTAAGCCCATGAAAAGAAGAACAATAAAGGCTCCAAGGACACCAAGCCCAAAGGAAAATATTTCCACTACGACAAGAATGGGCATTGGAAAAGGAACTGTCCTAAATACCTTGCTGAGCTGAAGGAGAAAAAGGAAAAAGGTAAATATGATTTACTTGTTATTGAATATCTATTAGTGGAGGATGATAAATCCGCTTGGATTGTTGATTCTGGGGCTACTAACCATGTTTGTTCTTCTTTACAGCTACTTGATTCATGGAGGGACCTTTCTGAAGGTGTATACACCATGAGGGTCGAGATAGGGGATGCCATTTTAGCAAGTGCAGTGGGAGTTTCCAGTTTAAATTTTATTAATAATAGTTATTTAAATTTGAACAATATGTTATTCATTCCTGGTTTTCGCAGGAATCTGATTTCTGTTTCTAGACTTATGGATGATGGTTATTCAATTTCTTTTAATAGCAGTTTAGTTATTATTGGTAGAAATAGATTAACTATATGCATAGGAAACTTTGAAAATAACTTGTATGTGTTAAGACCGTTAACACATAAGTCACTGCTCAACAATGAAATGTTTAAGGTTGAAAAACCTAAAACAAAACGACCAAAGATTTCTCACGATGACACATATCTATGGCATCTTAGCCTTGGTCACATCAACCTTGACCGGATAAACAGATTAATAAAGAATGAAGCCTTAAACCAGTTAAAGCTCGGGACTTTACCAGTTTGTGAATACTATTTAGAAGGAAAAATGACTAAGAGACCTTTTACTGGAAAAGGTATAAGAGCCAGTCAACCACGAGAGCTAATACATTCGAACATTTGCGGACCAATGAATGTAAAAGCCCGAGGTGGTTATGAATAATTCGTCACATTCATTGACGATTATTCAAGATATGGGTATGCCTACCTAATGCATCACAAATCAGATACCTTTGAAAAGTTCAAAGAGTATCGTACTGAGGTTGAGAACCAATTAGGTAAGACAATCAAAACTCTACGATCAGATCGTGGAGGGGAATACCTCGACAGATATTTCTAGGAATTCTTAGTTGAGCATGGGATAGTATCCCAGCTCACAGCACCTGGAACACCACAACAAAATGATGTTGCAGAAAGGAGAAATAGAACCCTACTAGACATGATGAGATCTATGTTTAGTTATAGCTCACTACCTAGTTCATTCTGTGGATATGCACTGCAAACTGCAATGTATATCCTTAATGTAGTTCCATCTAAGTCTGTTCCTAAGACTCCCTTAGAGTTGTGGAATGGTCGTAAAACCAGTTTACGACATTTCCACATATGGGGGTGTCCAGCACATGTGCTGAAGAATAAGACTACAAAGTTGGAGCCACGTTCTCAGGTGTGCCTATTTGTAGGCTACCCGAAAGAGACTAGGGGTGGATTCTTCTACAGTCCTGATGACAATAAAGTATTTGTATTGACAAATGCTACGTTTCTAGAGGAGGACTATATAAGGGAGTTCAAGCCTCGTAGTAAGATATTACTCGAGGAGTTACTTACTGGTTCGTCCAGCACGCCATCGTCAACGAAAGTTGACAAATACATAGCACCTTCGACATCTAATAGTCAGATGCTACCCAGTCAGAATGATCTACCACCTAGACGCATTGGGAGGATTGTACGACAACCTGATCGCTACCTAGGGGTTGGAGAGGCACAAGTTGTCGCCTCCAGTGATGGTATAGATGATCCATTGACCTATAGTAGTGCAATGGATGACTCTGACAAAGAGGAATGGCTCAAAGCCATGAACCTAGAGATGGAGTCCATGTACTCCAACTCGGTCTGGGAACTTGTAGACCAACCTGATGGAGTGAAACCCATAGGTTGTAAGTGGATCCACAAGAGGAAGAGGGGATCAGATGGGAAGGTACAGACTTTCAAAGCTAGACTAGTGGCCAAGGGTTATACCCAGAAATATGGAGTTGACTATGAAGAAACTTTCTCGCTAGTAGCTATGCTTAAATCCATCTGCACTCTTCTATCCATTGCCGCATATTATGACTATGAAATTTGGCAAATGGATGTCAAGACTGCATTCTTGAATGGCAATCTTGATGAAAGTATCTATATGATACAACCAGAAGGGTTCATCGCCCAAGGTCAAGAGCAAAAAGTTTGCAAACTGCAAAGGTTCATTTATGGACTCAAGCAGACATCTCGATCTAGGAACATAAGATTTGATACAATGACCAAGTCTTATAATTTTGAGCAGAATGTTGATGAGCCTTGTGTATACAAGCGCGTCTTGACGGGAAGATGGTTTTTCTTATTTTATACGTTGATGATATTTTACTCATTGGGAATGATGTAAGGATATTATCAGACGTAAAAACCTGGCTAGCTGAGTAATTCCAAATAAAAGATTTGGGAGCGGCCAGTTATGTTCTTGGGATCCAGATACTTCGGGATCGCAAAAAATGACTGTTAGCAATGTCTTAGGCATCCTACATCGACAAGATCCTTGTGCGATTCAGGGATGCAGAATTCCAAGAAAGGCAATCTACCTTATCGGCATGGAATTCATTTGTCGAAGGAACAGTCTCCTAAGACACTTCAGGGTATTGAGGAAATGAGACATATCTCATATGCCTCAGCAGTTGGTAGTCTCATGTATGCCATGTTATACACGAGACCGGACATCTGTTTTACAGTGGGAGTAGTCAGTAGGTTTCAGTCAAACCCAAGATTGGATAGTTGGGTGGCTCTGAAACACATTCTCAAGTATCTTAAGAGAACAAGAGATTATATGCTAGTATATTCCAGTGAGGATATGATCCTAAGGGGAGATACAGACTCTGATTTTCAGACGGATGTTGATTCCAGGAAATCCACATCTGGATCAGTATTCACCCTAGGTGGTGGGGCTATTGTATGGCGGAGCATAAAGCAATCTTACATTGCCGACTCCACCATGGAGGCTGAATATGTAGCGGCTTGTGAAGCAGCTAAGGAAGTAGTATGGCTCCGTAATTCTTGGGAGATCTGGAAGTTGTTCCAGATATGGATAGACCACTCACCCTCTATTACGATAATAGTGGAGCGGTGGCAAACTCCAAAGAACCAAGAAGACATAAGAGGGGAAAGCATATAGAGAGGAAATATCATCTCATCAGGGAGATAGTGCAGAGAGGGGACGTTACCGTCACAAAGATTGCATCCGCAGAGAACCTTGCTGATCCGTTTACAAAGACCTTGCTGGCTAAAGTGTTTGAAGGTCACTTAGATGGTCTAGGATTACGTGACATGTCTCATTTACTCTAGTGTAAGTAGGATATTGTTGGGATGTATGCCCTAGAGCTACATGTGATGGGAACGGTTTCATGTGTTTTGAAATAATAAGATGCATTATGCATTTATCAAAAATTATTTGTTTAACTTTCTCATATTATATCCTCGTAAATACCGTAGATTACTTAAGTACCTTCAGACTTAGTGTATGAGTGTCATACACCAGAAGATTTAAGTCTGAATTTAGTAATCTTAAATAGTACATAGAGAGCAAACAAACCATGTACTTTTATGGTTTATCTATAGCTGCGGTCCATTCTATATTTGTATGGCGATCTTAATTCGGATCGTCCATGTAGAGACATGAGAATAGAGGAACCTTGTATGATGCGATCATATAAGACTGGACCCAGATAGAAATGACATTCTTATAATATCTGTTAAACAAAGAAAGTCATTTCAATCTACTTGATGGTCATATATGGATTGATCTTAATACTGAGTGTACTACGAACTCCTGCATGGCAGGCTATGTCCTTTGATTTACAAAGGTGAGGTTGGTGTAGCAGTCCCAACCAATAGCTACGTACTATGGGGGTGGGAACACAGGAGCTAGGGTGACCCATGCTGTTCCGGGCTCCCTGCCTGGTTGGGAGTACGGAGTAGCCACGAGGGACTAAACCGGAGAATGATGGAGTCGCCACCAGGTGTGAACCAGGAAAATGAGATTTAAGGCCGCACTCACCCCTCGCAAGGGAAGACCTCAAACCGTTCGGTTCGGAATGGTCCCTTACATATGTCACTTGTAATGAAAGGATTTGTGTAATAATTTAATCAAGCCTAAGTAACACTTATTTCCAAGAATATCATTCTTCTAAATTCACATGCGCAAAAAGATAAAACTTACACCTAGATTTGCATATATCCTACTTCTAAGTTTACATGCTCGAAAGTAAGTCAAAGAAACGACAAATATACAACTTCATAGGCATATTGTGTTCATGAAAATGCAAGCACGTCATAATCACATAAGCACACATAAAAGAGAATCAAATAATGATGAACATGTAATTTCATAAACATTTCATACACGCGGAAGCATAAACAAATAACCATTACATTTTCATGCATAATAAAAGGAGTCAACTAAGTCCATATGTAACACGTTTCATATAACCTATGTCTCAGTTTTACATACAACCTATTTGCATATAATCTAGTTCAAGTTTGCTAGCATCACGGTAGATTTAAGTAATGACAGATATACAATTTCCTAAACGTATTATTGACGGACATGAGAGCGCAAACAAGCACTAATTGCATAAGCGTACATATTAAAGGGAGGAGATTAAGTGCGTAATGTAAAAAAGGACAATTAAGGAGACAATCATACGTGAAATAAACGTGCCATGATGCGATTTGAAAGATAAATAATGGATATGAAAGAAAAGAGATGCGATATATGCCCACATCTATATAGGACCTTAAGTGTTCGATTGAACGTATCTCATATTCATTAGAATACACTTTGTCCGGCGCGGCGAAGTATCGTGGCAAAGGATTTTAACCCCTTGAAATGAAGGACCTTTCATCTGACTTACTAAGCCCATGCGCAATACAATATGATGCATGATCATGCGAAAACATGGCATACAAAGAAAAAAAAGCAAATAACTGAATACAAGGCACGGTGAAGCATCATGGTAAAGGATTTTAACATCTTCAATTAGAGGACCTTTTATCGCACTTACTAAGCCCATGCGCAATTAACAAAATGCACATATGTGAAACAAAAGTAAATACCAAGATATCGGATTTCGTATACCCGATTGAACATATCTTACATCCAATCAAATATACATCGTCCGGCGCGACAAAGCATCGTGGTAAAGGATTTTAACCTCTTTAATTAGAGGACCTTTCATCGCACTTACTAAGCCCATGCGCTTATCTCAATGTATATATATGAAACAAAAAAGGTAAATGCAAAGGTATCAGATTTCGTATACCCGATTGAACATATCTCACATCCAATCGAATATACATTGACCGGCGCGGTGAAGCATCATGGTGAAGGATTTTAACCCCTTCAATTAGAGGACCTTTCATCGCACTTACTAAGCCCATGCGCTCAATCATATCATTACACGAACAAATAATATGCGAAAATTAAATAACAAATAATAAACACATCAAAACAACATAAAACAAAATATGCGCCGTTTGCTCAAGTGGTACGTGGAGTTGTATCTCGAGTGTAGATCATACTACCGTCCATTCGAAATCGGCTATGAAATTTACGTCCGGGTTTCCATCCTATATACCACAAGAGGCGACACATTTTTCATTTTAATCTAGGGGCCCACAACATACATCATATTCATAATACATGCATATTTATCTACTTAAGGGCCACAACATGCATTTTATCATAATAATCATGCGAATAAAACTCAATAAATAATAAAAAATAAAACAGAAAATGAATGTGGAAAATACTATCAGGTCTAACCTTTTTTGCCGACTTTCGGACTCGCGTTTCACGGCCGTCGGAAGGGCTATCACTCCGTAACTCTTCCGGCTCACTGGATTAACGTCTTAGCTCGCTGCTTTACTGTTTTGGTCGCTGTTTTCACTTCGTTTTGCTACTGTTTGTGATGTATTTTCTGGTCACTGTTCAGGTGTGTTAGGGGATTGTTTTGGTGCGGTTTTAGGGCTGTTTGGCGTACTGTTTTTGGGTGGTTAAGCGTCGGTTTATAGGGCTATTTTGGTTAACTGTTTTAGGCGTGTCGGGGACTGTGCTGGGGTTGCTACGTATGTATGGTGAAGGTCAGTGGGCTGAGTGGCTATTGGCAAAGAGAGGACGTACTGAAGACTTGGGGAGGTGTGGGGAATTCGTTGTATGGTGTCGGTTAGGGCTTGATCTGTTTATGGCCTTAGGGTTTGTCCATTACGTGAGTGTATGCTGAACGTTGTGGTTACATGCGTGGGTGCGTGGCTTTTGGTTTTGGTTTTTTTGAGTGACTTTTGTCTGGACGTGAGGGCTTATGGCGGTAGAGAATGAGCTCATGAATTGTGTGTGGCGTGAAGGTTGTTTGCAGGGTGCCAAATGGAGAGAAGGTTACGTGTTAGTGGATATCCAGGTTAATAGTTTGTGGCATGTAGGTTTTAATGAGTGGACTGTGGGCTGCTTTAAGTGGGTTTTGTTGCTTGTTCAGGTGGAGTCGGTGAGGGTTTGAGTTTGCTACGTGTGAATGGTTTGAGGGTTGAGGTAGCGTGGTGTCTTTGTTGAATGGCTTGATTTGAGGCGTGTTGGGCAGAGAAGGTTCGGCTGCTTGAGGGTTTAACGTGATGAGGGTCGGCTGGTAGTGGCGTGGTGCATGGCTGTTTCACATTGAATTAGGGTTTAGTTTCTGTTTATCTTTTATGCTAAGAGAGAGAGAGTCTGCATGTGTGAGAGAGATAGAAGTCTTAGGGTTTTTTTTTGTGTTTTGTCGTGAAAAGAGTGTGAATGAGAGAGGAGCCTAGGGTTTAGTTTTGTGTTGTTTATATAGTAGTGCATGGCTAGGGTTTGCATGGCTTTGAAAGGAAAGAAAATTAATTAAAAATGGAGGGATTTTATTTAATTATTTAGGGAAAGAATAATTATATTTTTGGTGAGTAATGTCTTAAATTGGTGAGTGATTTATTTATTTTAGGAATTGATTTATTTTGATTTGATCTTAATTTGGAAGTGAATTATTTAATTTTGGTATTTAATTTATTTAAATTTAATTTTTTTTATTTAATTTGAATTGGAATTAATTTAATTGGATTTAATTTGTGAATTTAATTTAATTAATTAATTGGTTTGTGATTTTTAGATTTAACATTTAATTTATTTAATTTAGGTTATTTAATTTAATTTCAATTTAGTTATTTTAATTCCACTTCAATTAGTTATTTAATTTACTTTGATTGATTTTAGTTTAATTTAATTTGTGTTTTAATTTAGTTGGTTTTAATTATTATTGGATGTGGTTTAATGGGCTTGGGCTAAGGTTAAAAGGTTTGCGGATTTTTTTTAGGCCAAGTGCTCTAAAAGGAGGTCCAACAATTAAGCTTGACGCTAAACAAGCGAATAAAAATCTAACGAAATATCGATTCCCTTCCGACGATCATTTCCCGCAATATCCTTAACTAAAAAAGGTAGTGCCTCCAACTGAGACTCATCATCGGGTTTCACATGCAAAAATACAATGCCTACAGGCACAATTTGTTTTATAGCTGGGAACGTCTTACATAGATATGGAATTCACTCCTTCTTGCGAGAAGTAGATGAGTATCTTTCTTAAGGGTTGATTTGGTACTTGAACGATTTGAGCGTTCAAGTCTTTCTATTACGAATAGAAAGATTAATATTCATAATAGTTATGAATAAATCGTTCATTAGAGAATCAATGGTACTTAAGGTAAAAATAATTAGTGGGGTATACGGACATTATGACCCAACTCTAATTACGAGATACTCGTGAAGGATCAATTCGTATGCAATGACTATATCGGTGGACACTGACTTGGTTCGGCTTAATATTTCATCTACGACAACGGGAGTACAACCTCGGGTTTTTAGTGGAATAACCCGGAGTTAATAATTCGAAATATTTAATTAAGAGCTTAATTAATATTTCGAGATTATTGGAGCTCGGAACCGTAGGTCCATTTTTTCCCCGTGCTAGCTCGATATACTTTAGCGGAGTTAATATAAATGGATAGTCCAATTATATACTCACAAAGAATAAATATTATTAATATGATTAATAATATTAATTACATCACACTTGAGACTATACATTAAAAGTTAATGTAAGGTATTAATAATTATATGATATTATTAAAATTAGTACATTGAATTATATATGATATAATTTAATAAGGCTAAGAATTATTTTGGAAACAAAAATCATCACCGTGGTAGAATTCCTTATTGGATAAGGAATATGATTTGTTTGTTTAAGAACCAAAATCAAATCAAAATTACCTACCTTAGCCGAATTCCTTCTTGTGTAAGGAATAGGATTTGTTTGTTTGAGAAACAAAATCAAACCAAAATTCCCTAGCCTTGGCTGAATACCCTATGGTGTAAGGAATAGGATTTGTTTGTTTTGGAAACAAAATCAAACAAGGATTCCTTGTCCTGGTCGAAAATCATAGGGATTGAGAGACTAATTATTGATTTATTTTATGAAACAAATTACCCAAAGTATAAAAGAAAAATTATATTTTTCTTTTTCAGATCTAGACATTAAAGAAAACCCTTGCCTCATTCTCTTCTTCATGCTCTCAAGAGTTGAGAAAATTAATTGAAGAACCAGAAAATTATTTCGGTGTGTGATTTAATCTCTAAAACGTTTAGGGATTAATTTGTGAGTGTAGCCCACACTACTCTCCGTTAGTAACGAGGTATAGCTCGGAAGACTTTGTGGCGTTGGAAATCTCTTCTCCCCTTCACCTATAACTCACGGCAGTGAGGCAGTAAGTTCCCCACTGCCGCGCGCACATCACCCATTTTGGGGCTCGGTTTTGTTTGGTTTTAATTCGGGTTTTGGGAAATACTTTGGGGTAATTTAAGGGCTGAGTTAGGATTGATTTTTAAGTGAAAATCAGACCTAAATACATACAGCAGTTCACGTATATTGTGGGCTGTTTTGAGTGCAGTTCACGCGTGTAACGGGTGTAAAACAGTCCGCTATTTCACTGCAGTTCAGGGGGCTGTTTGGGGATTGTTTCGGGGGCATTCCGAGGCTGAAATCTTATGTAAAACAGAAGCAAAATTTCAGTATACCCACTAGTATCATTCGGCCAAAGGAAGGGCAAAGTAGAAAAAATTTTCAAGTTCGATGCGTGGGCCTAACCGCTTCCGCTGTGCGAGGGAAAGCGTTTCCTACATTATGATATTGCATTTTATTTTATTCAAATAAATTTACTGTTTACATTTTTTTCAGATGCATGAACGTTAAATGCAATTTCATAACTCAAATATTAACCAAATCATGTAAAACTTGTGCCTAAAATTAAGTTCATGGTGTTATCTTTCCAACGAGCTTTTACACACCCAATTTCGAGTTCAAATGAGAGATAACTAATCAAAACAAAAATGACGCTCAGATACCACAGTTGGGGAGCGGCCGCGAGTGTGCAGCGGAAAATTAAAAAAATTATGATACCGCTATCCCTTTGCCCAAGACCCATTTGTTTTGATTATTGTAGGCATTACATTTTTACATATCAGCCCGATGATGGGTCTCATATAGGGGCACTATCTCTTTAGTTGTGAAAGTCTCGGGAAACGAAAGTTGGAAGGGTAAAGTTGGAAAACTGAAATTTTTGTTGGATTTAATCTAGTTGTTTGACCCCGGTTGCTTGATGGACTTCCGTTTCAAAGCTCATCCTTGGCCCATAAGCCACTTACTTACCCATAAACCAAACCAAAATATCCAAAAGACCAAAGCCCACGCCCATGAAGCCCCATTCACGCCCATCACTCTCCTAATTAGGTAGATGTACATTTAATACATGCTTAAATTTAGTAAAATCCCTCCCTAATTAAGAAAAATCAAATCAAATCCCTTACCAAATCAAATCCAATCACCATCCTAAATTAGGAGATCTATTCCTTATGAGATACCAATTATATAATGTCACCATCAATGGAGATTCTATCCTATTTGAATAAGGAAAGCCTCCCCTCATTTGCCTATAAAAAACCCTTCAACCCCTTCGAAACCCTAGCACACATATCTCTCAAATCACCTAGCCCACAACCCCAAGTCTCTTCTCAGCCTTCTCTTGCACGCCCAAGAGACCTCCAAGCTCTCCCATTGCCGCAAGTCCTCAAAGCCCTAAGTCATTACCGTGAACCACCTCCACTCTACCCCCTCACGCCAAAGCCACCCTTCAAATCCCTTCCATTGCTGCATCCAGCCCCTTCACAGCCCTCAAACAACGCCAAAACAACCCCCTTTACAGTCCCGGAGTCACGCAAAACATCCCCCAAACACAGCCATCAATTCACAGCCAAACCGAGCCTAAAACACTCACTGCACTGCACTAAAACTGCCGCACAAATAGCCCCTGACCTGATCAGTTTTTCTGTGATTTTAACCCATAAAACAGCCCTAAAACCACCCTAAAACTGCACTAAAAAACTGCACAAAGTCCCCCCTTAAAGCTCTTAAAATCACAAGCCAATTAGCCTTCAAAACACCCAAAACAGTCCACTAAATGACCAAAACAGTGACCTGAAATGCAGCGACCAAACAACAGTGAAACGGATCAAAAACAGCAGCCCGAGCACTAAAACAATAAGGAAAGACGTTGAGTTAACAAATCGATAAAGTAGCAGATCATTCGTCCTTCCAACGGACGTGTAACGCCCTTTCTTGAGACGACAAAAGAGGTTAGACCTGAGGGCAACCTTTTACTTATATCTTTCGTTTTATTTTATTTATCTTTGAAATATTATTGCATGAGAGTCGCTTGAGGCATGATGTGATTGTTGGATGAGCGGGATATGTGTTCCCTTTTGTGGTATATCGGATGGAAACCTGGACGTAAATTCCGTAGCCGATTCCGAATGGACGGTAGTACGGTCTACACTCGGGATACAACACCACGTACCATTTAAGACACACATATCTCGTCTCATCAAAATTTGTATTTGATCATGTTATAGTTTATAGGTTGTTTATTTGTTATTTGAGGCATGATTTAATTTAGTTTCATTATTTAATTTCAAAGCATGATTACGTTATTTTTAAGCATGATATTTTGTTTAGTTCATGATTATGTTTGAATAATTATTCGTTTATTTTGATTTAATGGCTCAATATGCTCGATGAGTGATATTGCGTGTTTATTGTTTAAAGACTTACTTTCAAGTATGCAAACTTAGAATAAGATTTATTTAGTGGATGCATATTAGATCTAAGTGACCCTTGAGCATGATTGTTGAGTAAACTCGGTTGATTTATTGCACAAATTATATCATCACAAGTGACACAAGTAAGTGACCATTCCGAACCCAACGGTTTGAGGTCTTCCCTTGCGAGGGGTGAGTGCGACCTTAAATCTTTATCCCAGTTCACACTGGGTGGTGACTCCATTATTCTCCGGTTTAGTCCCCCGCGGGCTACTCCGTACTCCCACTAGATCGCGAGCCTAGAACAGCATGCGTCGTCAAGCTCTGTGTCCTACAGTCTAGCGACTTCACTAGGGATAGAGAATCGGCCCCGAAATCATGTCTTGTGATGTGTATAATTTATGCTTTAATCGATCGTTTCTATAGTGGGTTGAGGGGGTTAATCAAAGGCTTTGTTAAAGCTAGGTGATGGTTGGGTGTCTCCCTTTATTCACTACATTTCGAGGAAAAGCTGTGAAGACACCTCGATAATCATTACCCGTAGCTTGCTGTGATAGACTAGTTTGGGGGACTCGTTGTTTATTCCTGTCACCAAGCGATAAGAGCCTAAGAGGCTTGGGTACTTAAGAGAGCCTCACTCTACCCTCCCTCTGGGGAATCTACAACGGGAAATACATTCGATAGTTAATCACATACCATAACTCGTTGGCACGTACCGTAAGGTATAAAAAGGGTCCGCTCACTTGGTCGCTTGAACCCTTGAGTGGTGAGTCCTAGTTGTGGGCAAACCTTCGTCAGCGAGAGCCTTTGTCCGCGTCCCGTGAACCCACTCGTGAACCTTAGCCATAAAGAACCAGTAGAAGTTATTTATTTTATATTAATGTGATGGACCGCCGTCATTTGGATCCAGTTGGACCTTTTGTCAAAAGATGTGAACTTGTTCGGCCATTTAAACTAGGACGAGTTCATGTCCTTTGACAGTTAGGCCAAAAGCTTCTAAAATACCGGTGGGCCATTTTGTGAATGGGCCTCTTATTATTTGAAGTCATTTAGCCATATCATCGCAAAGTGTAAACCTGTTGGGCCTTTTCAACCAGGACAAGTTTGCACCTCGCGATGGTTTGATTGACTACTTTGAAATGATAATGGGCCAAATAGTTTAAGTTTTCTTTTTTATAATTTTATATATTACATGCATCGCACACATATGCACTGACACATGGCCTTAAAAGAGGCAACATAGATTCCTGTTGGGTTAGAGAAGATGAGAGATTAGTCAAAAGACCTTCAGCGAACATGAGCGAATCCGTCAACGAGGGATCCTGAATGGATCAGATTGAAGCAAACTTCACCAAGATGACCGAACAACTGTAAGCTCTGACTGTCGCCATGTCCAATATGGCTGTGCCCCGCGCTGCAGGAGGATCTGAGAACGAGAGGTGTGAGGGCCACCGAGTGGTTTGAATGATGATGCTCCGACATTTGATGATGATATGGCCGAGTACGCTGTTGGGAGAATAGCTGGGACTCAGGCTGAAATGTAAAAGCTCATTGACTAAATGGAAATGGTTACTCGGAAGCTGAAGGGAAAGAATGAGGACCTGTTGGATTATGATACAATGACTTTTGAGGAGCAGTTGCCTGCCCACTTTAAGATGCCATACATTGCTAAGTTTAACGGGAATGGAGACCCGAGGGTCCATTTGCGGTAGTATGTCTCAGTAATGAGTTCGGTAGGCCTCTCACAATGCCAGGTCCAAAAGATATTCGGGATGTCGCTCGAGCGAGCTCCTGTGGTATAGTACCACAGTCTGGAGAAGAAGGTGAAGGAAGATTGGAGGGAATTGGCTGACGCCTTCCTGAAGTAGTATGTCACCGACCTGGAGATCGATCTGTCGCTCCGCGATCTAGAGAACGTTAAGTAGAGGCCTGATGAGAGTTTTAAAGAGTATGTGGACCGATGGAGAGGTCAGTTGTTGAAGATGCAGACTAGGCCTTCGGAGAAGGATAAAATAAAGATGATTATCAAAGGAACCAAGCCCTCCATCTATGGTAAGTTGCGGAGGATGACCACGATGATTGCGAACTTTCGACAGTTGAGAGAAACTGTTATGGATATCGAGAAGGAAGAAGTAGAGAACAGAAAGTTCTATAATCCGAACAGAAGAGCTGTTGGAGGATCCCTAGGAACCAGACCTGTTACCGCGGAGGTTGCGGCTATAAAGAATAGGTGTTTCTCTAACCTAGGCAGGCCCTTATCCAAAGTGCTGGAAAAGCTAGTAAGACAAGGACTGCTGAAGCCTTTGGAAACCAGACCACTCCCAAATCCTCCCCCATCAAACCTAGACATGAACCGTTACACCGTTTCCACCAACATCATGGCCATGACACAGATAATTGCACCCGCCTTCGCCATGAAATCCAAGACTTGATAGACTCCCGAAAAATTCCTGACCCAGAAAAAGAGCAACCAAACACTCACCGTAACCCCCTACCCAATTATCACTCAGTTCCTCCACCTACTTACATGATCAACTCTGGCCTACCAGAAGACCTTGTCCTCAAAACCTTCGACCATCAAGCCTTTTGCCTGGGGATCTGGGACAGTAATAGTGAAGGTGAGGAAGAGCAGAAGAAAGATTTCTTGGAGGATTTCTCGAGTAGTGATGAGGAGGAAGTAAAAGGCATGACCCGGAGCGGGAGTTTTATAATGATGCTACTGAGAAAGGAAATGAAGTCCTGGAGGAAGGTCAAGAAGTGGTCGAGAATACTGAGAAGGCCGAAGGTGGTATAGTACTGCAGCAATTGAAAAAGACTCGGGCACATCTGAGCATCTGGGAATTATTGTGTGCATCCGGAGAACACAGGCGGGCTATGGTGGAAGCCCTGAGCAAAATAGTAGTTCCAGAAGATGCTAATCCGGCTATTTTTATGGGATCAGTGCAGAAGGAGGCCCTACAGATAACCTTCTCTGATGAGGAGCTCCCGACTGAGGGGAGAAATCATAATAGGCCCCTATTTACCCGAGCTGAAGTAATGGGAAATAGGACCTCATGTGTAATGGTGGATGATGGCTCATCTATCAATGTGTGCCCATTGGAAATTCTGGCAAGACTGGGTATTAAGCCAACTGAGTTGAGTCCTTCTAACATGACTATCAAAGCCTATGATGATAGCAAGCGAGGAGTCGAAGGTACTTTTACCGCGGTAGTCAAAGTTGGTCCAGTTGAAGATGAAGTGGAGTTTACTGTGCTGGATATCCCAGCCACTTTTGCCTTGTTGTTAGGAAGGCCCTGGTTCTATAAGCTTGGGGGCATGCCCTCTACTTTACATCAGATGATCAAGTTCCCTTATGACCAAAAATTGTCACTATCCGAGCCGAGGTGGATAATGCTGTAGCCACTTTGGAAATACAACCTTTCACAAGGTTCTAAGTGTCGGCGACTTTTGAGGAATGGGTGGATCCCAAGGTAGCCCAAATTATGGAGAAGATGAAATTTGAGCAAGGCCAAGGTTCGACACTACCGGATTTCAAGGGGCAGAATACTCGGAAGGGTTTGGGATACCATTCTGATGAGGACAAGCCCAAGGCTAAGAAGAAAGGGCTAAAGCTGATAGAGTGCTTTGCAAAGGCCTCGAGGTATCAAGGAGAACCCGAACCGGTGGAAGTCAACGGAATTGTGGTACCCGAATTCAAGATTTTCCAGGATGTGCTTGGTGAAAAGCCACTAGCAGAAAAAAGTTGCAAAAGAAAGAGGATGAGAAGTGGGAGGAAGAACTCATGAAGTTGGAGACCCTAACACTCGAGGAAGAGAAGAAACCTGAGAAGGATCCTGTTGCAGAGGGAGAAATATCTGTAGAGGATGATGATATTTTCCTTCCAGATTTGTTTGAGTGTACTCATTTTGTTGTTGGCAATAAAGACAACAATTCTGCTTACTTGACTGAGTCTCCACTTTCTAATTTGCATGATCTGAGCATATTTGATATTAACTCCACCAAGACAAATACTTTTAACCTTGGAACACCTGAGAATCCCAAGAAGATTCTGATTGCGAGTGAAGTTACCGCTGAAGAGCGGAAGAATCTGTAAGAGGTGTTGGTAAAATATGCCAAAGTGTTTGCTTGGTCTTACGAAGACATGCCTGAGGTCGACAGAAGTATAGCCCAACATGCAATACCGACTTATCCAAACATGAAGCCGGTAAAGCAAAAGCTCCGAAGGATGAGACCCGAGTGGGCCGAAAAGGTCAGGGAAGAGGTCAAGAAGCAAATGGGCGTGGGGTTCCTGGAAGTAGTAAAGAACCCCGAGTGGTTGGCCAATATCGTGCCTGTGCCGAAGAAATATGGCAAAGTTAGAATGTGTGTTGACTACAGAGATCTTAACAAGGCATGCCCAAAAGACGACTTTCCTTTACTGCATATAGATGTACTCGTTGATAGTGCAGTTTTGTATTCTATGTACTCATTTGTGGATGGGTTCTCGGGATACAGCCAAGTGCTCATGGCCGAAGAAGATAAGCACAAGACTGCATTTGTCACAGAATGAGGTACTTACTGCTACAAGGTGATGCCATTCGGGCTTAAGAATGTCGGAGCCACTTATCAGCGGATGGCGATCACTTTGTTTCATGACCTGATGCATAAAGAGATTGAAGTATACGTGGACGACATGATGGTCAGTCAGAAATGAAAGAGACGAGCATATAAAAGCGTTGGAAAAGTTCCTTGAACGAGTGGACAAGTACAACTTGCGGTTGAATCCTAAGAAGTGTGTATTTGGAGTAACTTCGGGTAAACTACTCGGCCACACAGTGGGAATGGGTGGAATAGAAGTGGATCCTGAAAAGATCAAGGCTATTACAGAAATGCCGGCACCAAAGACAGAGAAGGAAGTCAGTGCCTTCCTGGGGAAAATCCAGTATATTAGTCGGTTCATTGCCAAGCTGACATCAGTATGTGAGCCCATCTACAAGTTATTGAGGAAAGATCAGCCGGTAAAGTGGAATGAGCAGTGACAGGAAGCCTTCGACAAGATCAGAGAGTATCTAGTGAACCTCATGTTTTGAAACCTCTAAGGCAAGGTAGACCTTTGTACTCTAGTGGCAATTGAACCCGAAGCACTGGGGGCGATGATGGTACAAGCCGATGAGACAGGAGTAGAGCATGCTGTCTACTACCTCAGTAAGAAGCTTCTTCCGTACGAAGCCTGCTATCAAGAAGTGGAGAAGATTTGTCTAGCAGTAGTATGGTCTTCCAGGAAACTACGCCACTACTTCCATCTTACAAGATCCAAGTGGTCGCAAAGGAGAATCCTTTGAAGTACTTTCATTCAGTGCCCTCGTTGGTTGGGAAGTCGGGCAGATGGTTAGTGTTGCTGACTAAATTTGACATCGAGTATCTCACTTTAAGGTAATCAAAGGGCGAGCCGTGGAAGAATTCCTGGCCTTGCAACCTGTTGAAGGAGATCAGTATAAGTTTGAGTTCCCCGATGAGGAAATCCAGGCGATAGAAGTCCAAGGATGGAAGATGTATTTTGACGGAGCAGTGAATTGTAAAGGAGCGAGAATCAGTATTGTAATCATAACCCCTGAGGGAGCTACCTATGGCCAAGAGGTTGACATTCGGAGTGACTAATAACATGGCTGAGTATGAGCAAGTGCATTTGGATTAACGGCATTGATAGCCTTGAGAGCTAAGAATGTGGAAGTCTATGGAGATACAATGTTGGTGATCCGACAAATGCAGAGAGAATGAGAGTTGAAAGAGGAACGACTGAAGCCTTATTTGTTCTACCTCAGAAATCTGACACATGCAATTCCTGACTGTAAGTTTCAGCGTTTGTCGCGAGAAGAGAATCAGATGGTAGATGCATTGGCAATACTGGCCGCAACTTGGGAAAATCCAGAGAAGCTGGTGATGAGACCGCTTGTGTTGACAACGGCAAGCAAGCCAGTCTATGAGATTGAGAGGATATTGGAAGTAGAGGTCGATGACGGGAAGCCTTGGTACTATGATATTCAGAGGTATCTGGAACGAGGAGAATTCCGGGAAAAAACGAGTAGAAATGACCGAGTAGCCATTCAGAAGTTGGCTTCTCAGTATGTGAGTTTGAAGGGCGAACTCTACAAAAGGCAGACAAATGGCATTCTGCTGAAGTGCTTGAACGGAGAAAAAGCTCAGAAGGTGATGGAAGAGGTACATGCTGGTGTGTGTGGGCCGCACATCAATGGATTGAACTTGTCCCGCAAGATTGTGAGACAAGGCTTTTACTGGTCAATCATGGAAGCCGATTGCGCGAAGCTAGTGAAGCACTATCATGACTGTCAAGCACACGACAATTTGAATCATCTGCCGCATACAAAGTTGCATGGGTTGTCAGAACCATGGCCTTTTCTCAGCTTGGGGAATAGATATGATCGGAGAGATTCGACCGAATGCATCGAATGGGCACCGTTTTATAGCAGTGGCCGTGGACTACTTCTCGAAATGGATGGAAGCAGAATCATTCCGTAATGTTACAGCAAAACAGATGGCGAAGTTTATAGCTCGGAATCTCATTTACCGGTATGGAATTCCGCACCATGTGGTCACGGACAATGGAGTCCAATTTCAGGGAGAGACAAAGACGATGCTACAGAGATATGGAATAGGCCATCACAAGTCCTCACCATATAGGCCGCAGGCTAATCGGGCAGTCGAGGCAGCCAACAAGACGATAAAGATGATTTTGGCGAAGATGACAGAGAATTATAAAGATTGGGCTGATAAACTGCCATATGCTTTATGAGGGTACATAACTTCTGTGAGGACAGCAACAGGAGCTACGCCTTACTCCTTGGTCTATGGAATGGAAGCGGTACTGCCGGTGGAGGTTGAGATACAGTCCATGCGGGCACTAGCAGAAGCAGAATTGCCTGAACAGAAGTGGACCTCGCAGAGGTTTGAACAGTTAGCATTGATGGATGAGAAGAGGATGAAGTCCTTGCATCACATGCAGATCTATCAGAAGAGGTTGGCCCGGGCATTCGATAAGAAGGTGCGTCCTACCAAGATCAAGAAATGTGATTTAGTTCTTAAGTAGTTGAAGCTGTCAATGACAGAACCGTGAGGGAAGTTCAGACCAAATTGGGAAGGACCATACATTGTTCAGAAGGTAATGGGAAATGGAGCAGTGAGTCTGTCAGACTTGGAAGGGAACGAGTTCACCGAGCCAATCAATGTTGATAGATTGAAGCTGTATTTTGCCTGAGGGATAGAAGACTGAATAGTCCCCCCCAGAAGACCTAACCCAACGGGATAAAGAAAACTCATGCATGCATGCATACATATAACCCATTATTGCATTCCTTTTTGTGTGTTTTGTGTTTTTTATTTTGTATTCACATGTTTCGAAGAAGAAAAGAGAAAGCGGCAAAGACAAGCCTATCAGAAACAGTGAATGCATAGTATCGGATTCGGGTAGTAATCCTAGGGATGAGGTCCACATCGGTGTTAAGATTCGGGTAATAATTTGAGGGTTGAGGCCCATTTAAGTTTGAGTTTCGGGTATAGATCCCGGGGGCGAAGCCCACATTATCAGCAATAGAGAGGAAGAATTTCTTGAGTGAGTGAGTGAAAAAAAAAGTGAGTGAGAGAGAAGTCTTTGATAAATAGATGAATGTCCAGTGATGACATTGTGTGCTAAAGAAAAGAAGCCTTAGAAACGATAAGTGCGAGAAGTGTTCTCCACCGGTATGCTGAGTAGATTGATCTTGATTAGACTCATGAAGCACTTGAATACGGGATCTCAACAGTGGAAGCCTGAGTGGTTGATGAGATGACCAGTTGAAGAGATGGTGGATCAGTGAATGACCGTTTGCTTGGATGTCCATCCTAGATTACGTAAGCTACGATATATGATATGGTCGAGAAAGGAAAGAAGAGTCTATGTGATAAAAAGGAAAAAAAACAGGCCGCCTATAACCGATAAGTGTGAAGCTACCCATGGGCGAGTATTAAGACCACCATGAGGAGAAATGCTACCTTAAAGGTAGGTGTGCCAAGAAAAAAAAGAGAAAAGAAAAGAGAAAAAAGGAAAAAGAGAGAAAAAAGTGAAAAGAATGAAAAGAAAGAGACAAGAGCAAGATGCAAGAGACCATATCATGTTGAGTATGCCGAAGTAATCACAGAATGTGTTTAAGACATTCAGATTGGTTAGACCCATTGGTCCGATTCTCCGGGACGAAATCGTCAAATTGGCTTGTTTAGGGAATAAGCTGTGAAAGATCTTTGGCACACATACACTGGGAGTCTAGGTCAGATCACCTATTCAGACGATCAGAGTTGAGCATATCGAGTACTTTGAAGATTCTTTGGCTTTGACGCAAAAGCATTCGTTGAGGATGAATATATATATAGCTGTCAAAGATTATCTCGAGAGAGAAATGCAACATGCTAAAAGGAATCATTGAGCATTAGATCAGCATTGCCGGGTATGGCATTCTAGGGGCGAGGCCCACATTACATCAGATCAATTTAGTCCGGGAATGGACAAGTCCGGGAATGGACACTCCGTGAATGGCACACCGGGAATGGCAATCCGAGAATGGAGATATAGCCCGGGAATGGACACACCGAGAATGGCACGCCGGGAATGGCACTCCGAGAATGGAGAGCGCATGGCACGCCGGGAATGGCACTCCGAGAATGGAGATATAGTCCGGGAATGGACACGCCGAGAATGGCACTTCGGGAATGGCACTCCGAGAATGTAGATATAGTCCGGAAATGGACACGCCGAGAATGGCACGCCGGGAATGGCACTCCGGGAATGGAGATATAGTCCGGGAAGGGACAAGTCCGGGAATGGACACACCAAGAATGGCACGCCGGAAATGGCACTCCGGAATGGAGATATAGTCCGGGAATAGACAAGTCTGGGAATGGACACGCCGAGAATGGCACGTCGGGAATGGCACTCCGGGAATGGAGATCGGTTCGGAAATGGACCACAACACGATGACGGTTCGGGAATGGACCTCATCACACCACATCACAGTAACACTCCGGGAATGGAGATCGGTTCGGGAATGGACCACAACACGGTGACGGTTCGGGAATGGACCTCATCACACCACATCACAATAACACTCCGGGAATGGAGATCGGTTCGGGAATAGACCACAACCACATCACAGTAACACTCCGGGAATGGAGATCGGTTTGGGAATGGACCACAACACGGTGACGGTTCGGGAATGGACCTCATCACATCATCACATCAACGGTTCGGGAATGGACCAGGGGTCTAAGCACCCCAACATCATATCAACTCAACACAGCAGGCAGACCATGTGGCAGCTGGCGAGACAGGTAAGTAAAAATGCATTGCATGTACTTTGATATGAATTGTCATTGTCAGAAACTGCACAAGTCCCATCAAATTGGGGGCGACTGTAGGCATTGTATTTTTTTTTTGCATATCAGCCGATGATGAGTCTCGTATAGTGGCACTATCTCTTTAGTTGTGAAAGTCGCGGGAAACAGACGTTGGAAGGGTAAAGTTGGAAAATTGGAATTTTTGTTGGATTTAATCTAGTTGTTTGACCTCGGTTGCTTGTTGGACTTCTGTTTCAAAGCTCATCCTCGGCCCATAAACCACTAACTTACCCATAAACCAAACCAAAATACCCAACAGACCAAAGCCCACGCCCATGAAGCCCCATTCACGCCCATCACTCTCCTATTAGGTAGATGCACATTTAACACATGCTTAAATCTAGTAAAATCCCTCTCTAATTAAGAAAAATCAAATCAATCCCTTACTATTAGTAAAATCCCTCTCTAATTAAGAACAATCAAATCAAATCCCTTACCAAATCAAATCCATTCACCATCCTAAATTAGGAGATCTATTCCTTATGAGATACCAATTAGAATAAATGTCACCATCAATGAAGATTCTATCCTATTTGAATAAGGAAAACCTCCCCTCCTTTACCTATAAAAAGAACCCTTCACCACCCTTCGCAACCCTAGCACACATATCTCTCAAATCACACCTAATACACTTCTCCAAGCCTTCTCTTGCACGCCCAAGAGACCTCCAAGCTCTCCCCTTGCCGCAAGTCCTCAAAGCCCTAAGTCATTGCCGTTAACCACCTCCACTCTACACCCCCCCGCCTCATTGCCCAGCACTAACCTGCCGCACAAACAGCCCCTGACCTGATCAGTTTTGCTATGATTTTAACCCTAAAATAGCCCCAAAACCACCCCTAAACTGAACTAAAAAAACTGCACAAAGTCCCCCTTAAGCCCTTAAAATCGCCCTTAAGCATTTAGCCTTCACCATCACCAAAGTCCACTAACGACCAAATATGACTTGGCGACCAACAGCCCAAACAGCTCTCGAACGGAATCAAAACAGCAGTCCTAGCACTAAAACAATGAGGAAAGACGTTGAGTTAACAAATTGGAAAGTAGCGGATCATTCGCCCTTCCAACGGACGTGGTAACGCCCTTTCTTGAGACGACAAAAGAGGTTTGACCTGAGGGCAGCCCTTTTACTTATATATTTCATTTTATTTTATTTATCTTTGAAATATTATTGCATGAGAGTCACTTGAGGCATGATGTGATTGTTGGACGAGCGGGATATGTGTTCCCTTTTGTGGTATATCGGGTGAAACCTGGACTTAAATTCCGTAGCCGATTCCGAATAAAGTTAGTACGGTCTGCACTCGGGATACAACGCCACGTACCATTTAAGACACACATATCTCGTCTCATCCAAATTTGTATTTGAGCATGTATAGTTTATAGGTTTGTTTATTTGTTATTTGAGGCATGATTTAATTTAGTTTCGTTATTTAATTTCAAAGCATGATTAAGTTATTTTTATGCATGATATTTTGTTTAGTTCATAATTATGTTTGAATAATTATTCATTTATTTTGATTTAATGGCTCAATATGCTCGATGCGTGATATTGCGTGTTTATTGTTTAAAGACTTACTTTCAAGCATGCAAACTTCGATGAGCATGATTGTTGAGTAGACTCGGTTGATTTATTGCACAAATTATATCATCACAAGTGACACAAGTAAGGGACCATTCTGAACCCAACGGTTTGAGGTCTTCCCTTGCGAGGGGTGAGTGCGGCCTTAAATCTTTTGCCCCAGTTCACACTGGGTGGCGACTCCATTATTCTCCTGTTTAGTCCCCCGCGTCTACTCCATACTCCCACTAGGCCGCGAGCG
>SKCR01039598.1:0-96687 GCA_019454045.1 Zanthoxylum bungeanum | reverse complement strand
CATTTTGATTGGGAGTAAAAGATAATTTATAAGTACCGAAAATATAAGTTAACTTATAAACTCACAGCAATGTAGCGATCGGCCTTCATCACGACATCAACAACGGGGCGACAACTCGCAAGATCCGTCCCAGCAAATAAGGACACCATCAACACAATTCATAAGGCCTGCATATAGAAAGGACGTCGAACAAGTCACATTCTAGGGGTGTTCAATCCGACCCGACCAGAAATTTGTGTGTTGGGTCACGGGTTTGATATTAAAACCCTACCCGACCCGAAACTATAATATTTTTATTATTTTTCTAAAAAAATTTTTTTTTTTTTAGAGTTTTTACTATTATTTCATTTATTTATTACTTTTATTGTCTTGAAACTTTATATATATGATAATTTTCGGGACATAAAATAACTAATATTTAAATTTCGAAATAATTAGTTCATTAAATTTTTTTTTGGCCAACTCAACGACCCGATTGGGTTTCAACTCTCAAATTTCAGGTTCGGATTTCACAATTCGCATGACCCGACCCGATCGGGTCTCACATTTTTCAAAAAAATCCGACACGACCCCACCGTGAACACCCTTAGGCAGCTCTACCTCTGATAACTTTCATGCAAACTAAAGAGAGACCTAGACGGTTTCGCGAGGATCGAAGGTATCACTTTCAAAGCAGAGGATGCTTGAGGCGTGCACTGGCTGCATAACGACACCCTCGTCGTCAAGATAACTATGGAAAAGATCGACGTAATGAGTAATAATTGAAAATGTGAGCTTGGTCAATGTGTTGTTCAAAAGTGCTTACGACCAGATGGACTTGGGGCTCGAGCATTTGAATTCCACACCCGAGCCATTTTTGCGTTTACTGGAGACTCGGTGATACCAAGGGGAATTATCACATTACCTTCGACCTTTAGCGAGCCCGGGAGATCCGCGACCACAATAGTCGACTTCCTGGTAATAGACTGTACGTCGATATATAACGTAATATTAGGACAACCAACTCTAAACTACCTAGAGGTCGTCACAACTACATGATATTTGTGTGCAAAATTCCTAACTCAGAATGCGGTTGGCTGCATATGAGGTGAATAGAGATAAACGTGGTCCTGCTACAAGATGGTGGTGAAGCTGGGTTCCCGTGGTAAAGATGACAAACTCACAAAGTGGTTCTTTACTCCTAAGTATAAAAGTGTCGAAGTAATAAAATAACCCGGTAAGTTCGGGGTCGATCCACATATAATAGATTTAGTAAAATAAAATAATAATTCAAGTAAAAAGAAATTGAATTGATTTAAATGATGGGCAATTTTTAAATTGTGATGCAACAATAAATTAAAAATGATGGGGTTAGGAGAATCACTCTTAATATTTCAAATATAGAGAAATCTTACTTTTTATAATATATAAATTGTTATTATTACTCAGTTAATTTACTTCAGGATTTAATTATACTAAAACATATAAAATCATGCGGTAACAAAGTTTGTTAATAATTAATCCAAATTTAAATTACTATTTAGATTACAATTTATATATTATAATAGAAATAATATTAATTTATATTCTCATATTAAGAACTTCATCCTTTACCTCAATATGATGAAATTAGCTACTCATGTTTTGAATAAAAACACACATAATTTTATCACTGAATAAAAAGAAATGACAACAAAGCTTGAAAAATAAAACACACAATATACTTTTTCCTCAAATTCTACCAGAGAAATTTGAAAGAAAACGTGAGGAAATGAGGTGCAGAGCACCTTTATTTATAGCAAGAGGTGATCAACACCTCATTCTTTATTTATTTTATTATATAGATATAGATATATATATATATATATATATATATATATATTATATATATATATATTTATTTATTTATTTATTTTCTAATAATTAAAAATTACATGCAGTACATGTTGGATTCTTCATCAATTTTGACCTTGAAAACCTCAAAACTAGAAAGTCTCGTAAAGAGAAAAGTTTTAGATATTTGAGTCTTCTTTCATCTGGATTGAAATCACCTCAATCTGATATCGAAGTAAAAAATTATGGAAAAAATACAAAAATTACGCAAGGTTGGAATTTCCGAAATTGTACACTGTTAGAACGCCTTTTAAGTTCTTAGCCTCCAAAATTCAAATATCTCGTCAATTTTTCTAGTTATGCATCCAAATTATTATTTCACCTACATAAGAAATAAAAATCACAATAAAATATATAAAACATACATTTAATTATTATTTCACAAATGTCCTAAATTAAGGGGATTAATGAAATTACAAGTGTAAAATAAATAATCTCTTTTTTAATAAATGTACACTTTTTAATGTTCATCGCACCCCCAACTAGCTTATTACTAGTCCCTAGTAATTTAAGTGAAAATTTAAAAGAAAAATTATTATCCAAGTCAGTAATTGTTTTATTTCTTTCTAAATTATCAAATAAGTAAATTCTCATGTACTTTTTATCATTCTTCCATACACACATAAAACTAAGTATCAATCAATTCATTGAGCCCACAATATTCAGAGGTCTTGTTGAAAAGAGAGTAATATTTTCGTCCTCGAGTTATATCAGAATTCACCATTTTTGCCAATGACAGTTTATTTATATACAAAAATAAATTTTTTTTATAATACATATTTAAGCCTTTTAACAAGCTTTGGGCAAGTGACTCCCAAAACAGTTGGCTTTAAAGCACTAGGTGTTAAGACACCCCTACATACTTAATTGCTCAGATCTCAGATGTCAAAAAAAATATTGGATTCCCTTAAGCTTTCTTGTTAACCCATGTAACGAACTTTGGGTCATTGATTCCCAGACTAATTGGCCTTAGGCCACTAAGTGTTAAAACATCCATACAGACTTAATTGCTCGAGTTAGAGAAGTTATGAAATCGAACTTATTCACACAATTTTTTTTTTACAAACTCAAGCTTTATTTACTGAGACAAGATGTCCAGTTATTAAGTAAGAACTTGATTATTATTATTATTATCAAACTAACTCAAGATATATCGTTTTACGCGAACAATCACTGCTTGTTGAGGCAAGATGTCTGATTACTAAATAAAAGCTTGGTTAGTTTTTTTGAATAACAACACAAATTCCACTACCTTTAGGTGCTACCTCCAACAAATTAGAGAATTGAATATTAGAAAATTTTTCATTTACAACCCACGATCATATGTTACTGTGTATGTTGATAATACATGTCAAATGAGCATATGAAGATCAAATTTAATCAATAAAATAGAGAATTCACAAATTTATGATTCAGAAAGGAACAAAAATAATTTGTTACGAATTACATTGAGATGCGTCTCAGGAGCGAAAACTTCTTACACTGCCATCTTTGAACAACAATTCCACTTGATTAGTCAAAAATTTATTGTTGGTTTGTGTGTATTTTTTTTTAATAAAAACACAACAAAATCAACACAAAATAATTTTTTTACACACAAAACAATAACAAAATAAAAACCACAAAATTTTTTTTAAAAAAAAAACAACACAAAAATAAAAACATTTTTTTACCAAAAAATAAAATAAAAAAAAATGAAAACTATCTAGTCAACTATCCCCTCCCCCAACCAAATTGAGACATTGTTCCCAATATCTAAATTAGAAGAAATAGAGTTCAGAAGACATCACCTGGTCAGTGTGGAAGAGACAATTGACTCAACAACATTACCATTTAACCCAAAAAAAGTTACAGATTAAGATTTTCAAGGCTTCTCTACGCTTCTTGCCACTATCGTTATTTGATCAGTCCAACTTGGAAAAAATTGGGTCGATTTCTGATTCATAGGCTAACAGTTAGCCGATTAATTAAACAGCTTTTCCTACAGTAAGTAAAATATCTGTTGTCGATTTTGAAATGAACCCGAGTCTTTTAACATCCTCAATAAATACTAAAAGAAAATCGAAAAAATGATCAACATTAAGTAGTCTAATGGGTTTTCGGTGAATGTTAAAGTTCGCCCATAACGCAACTGTGAATATTTCTTCCAACATGCCCAGCCCACTTGGTAAAGCAATAAAAGCGTCAGCATGATTAATCATTTGAGTAAGTTTTTCAGAAATACCTGAGACAATGTATTCTTCTTGTAACGACCCTAAATAGTTTTGCTCGGCTAGGGACGCTTGGGATTTTCTTTCCCGGGTTAGTAAGTAATTTTCGGAATCGACTAGAAACAACGAACATTTACCTAACATTGAGCCCAACTTTCCTTTGCTCTTTTAAGGCCCAACATCAAATTAGAAAATAAAAGAAAAGGGAAGCCCAAGGCCCAACTAAGTAAATTGTCTACACTTTTTCTAGAATTTGATTAAGTTCTGGAATAAATAAAACAAAACAAAAATAACAAAGGAGAAAATCATTTCTTCATTTTCCTTTGCAGTAACGTGAGATAGAGAGAGAGGAGAGAAAGAGAGAAAGTTTACATTTCCTTAGTAAAATAAAAGCTTATTAATGGTAATCCATCTAATTAAACCCTAAAAGAAGAAAAAATGAGATCAATGTGCATTGTTAAGGAAGAAAAGAGTTGAAATAAGGTAAGGTTACTTGACCCAAATTTTGATGATTTGAATTTTGGTAGTTGGTTGATTGTGGTGTATTGTTGGTTTGATGATAATGTAGTTTGGGTGGTTTTGTGTGAAGGAATTGATGTGTGGGAAATTTTTCATGCCTTGTTTTAAACTAAAGCATTAAGTAAGAATGACGGATTTTTGGTAGTCATGAGGTGTGGGGAATGTAAGTTGATGGTTAGGTTTGAAGATGTTGTATTGACATGTAAGGGGATATGGAGTTAAATATAGAAGAAATGAAATTTTGGTCCTGGAATCGGCGTCGCGTTGCGACGCGCCAAGCTCGTGTCGCGACGCAAACGAGGCAGAGGCATGCATTCGTTTAACACGGGCGCGTCGCAACGCAGATGGGGCAGGCGTCGCGACGCGAACCCAAAAACCTGAATTATTTTTCAGTAGATGCGACGCGTAACTAAGAATCTGAATTTTATTTTACATTTCTTTAAGGGATAGAAATGTTCTAACTAGGTTAAGGAACTTAATTTGATTTTGAATCGTATTTTATAACTTATGATTCTAACTCAGTGTATTCCATATAGATACTCATCAGGAGCCGCGTTCGCCTCCAGCGACGTGAGGAGAACTTGACCGGACTTCAAATCTGTGAGTGGAGATCTTTCTTTTAAATTGATTTACAGTACTTATCATTGATCAAGATTTATTTCGAGATTTTTTTTAGAAAGCTTTAGGGCGTTAGCCGTATTAATTTATCAGTTACTTTTTATGTAAAGTTGATTTGAAAGTTTCAAAGATTAAAAGCATAAGTTTTATGTTTTTCGAGGCATGGAAAAAAACCCACCTCAGCTCTTACTTATGGAATTGATGGACAGAGACCGTGTGCACACGTAGTTCAGGGCTAGGGGGACGGCGATACGTTACACCCTAGACCCTAGTTTCAGAGTCAGATAGTAGCATGGATCAGCACTACCGGCTCTAGTTCAGTGGCTTGGGGGACGGCGATACGTAACGCCCCAAGACCACTAGTTTCAGGGACATGAGTGGCATGCTTTGGTGGACGGCGATACGTAACGCCCCAAAGTCATGAATTTGCACTTCTGGCTCTAGTTGGGCGTATGGGGGGACGACGATATGTAACGCCCCAATGCGTCAGGTTTTCCACAGTACCAGAATATTTTTCACAGAATTGTTTCAGAAAGGCTTCTCTTAGCTTTAAAGAAAAGAACCAGTTGTCAAATAAAGTGTTCAAAAGCATTTTAAGAATGAATAATTTTGCTCAGATATACTGATTCAGTTTCTTATTTTGTAGCTCCACTCACTGAGATCCTCAGGACTCACCCCCACCACTTCCCAGTTTTTTTGCAAGATTCTTCTTTTGGTGAGCCATGTGCCGTTTTTGGAGACCCAGTTCGAGGACAAGTGTTACACTGTAGTCACTAGTCATCGGGTCCATCTTTCCAGATCTATGTTCATATAGAATATAGTTCTCTGGATGTTATTTTGTTATATCATTGACATGTGTTTGACGTTTTATATATATTATAAATACTTTCAGACATATATATATATAGATATATATACATATGTTCTGTTGGGGTTTTGGGTAGCAATTCGGGTAAACGCAGCGAAACGCGAAAAATCAAAATTTTCCGATTTCAATAATTTCTCTTGGGTAATTAAAATAAACTAATTTATTTCAATTACTCAGTACTTAAAAACTGAAATTTTTACCCCAAAATCAGATTTTTTCAGTAATTGCTGTTTAGCCCCAAAACTTTGTATTTTTATCATTTTAGTCCAAAATTGTCAAATACAATTCTAATTGATTCCAAATCAATCACAAAATGATTTATACATGTCTAATACATGAAAATACAATTTGTAACTCAAAGAAACTGAATTTCCAGAAATGCCGAATGGTCCCTTAACTTTCAAGAATTTACAATTTATTCCTTTTTGTTCAAAACATGTCAAGATCAAATCCAAAAATTCCCAAATTTAATATACATCATATATACATCAAATTACATCACATATATGAAAAGCCCCAAATTTGGAGTAGGTTATAAACCCTAATTTTATAATTTCAATAAATTGATAAATTAATACCAAATTAATTAAATTCAACACTTTAATTCAATTCCCACAACACCAAACAAGTCTCACCATCATGAAACAAGTCAAGAACAATTCTAGGTCATTTATGAGTGGCTAAGTAACTCTAGAATGACAACTAACCATCAAATGGCAAAAGAATACAAATAAACTAGTTCACATGCATTCTTTAAACATATACATGCTTTCATCTTTCATCCAAGTTCTCAATCATAAAAAACACATCCATAAAAGAGTAGAGAACAAACTAAGCTACACATGTTGAAGCCTAGTATGATAGAAACAATTCTCATGTAGGAAAAAGTAAGAAAAACTTACTAAAATCCTTGATTTTCCAAGCTTTTCCTTCCTTTTTCTCTCAAAGCCTCTTTTGTATATGTTCTTAGGAACAAAAAAAGAAAAACCAAGGCTTATATATTTTTCCAAATTGCCGTGAAAATGAAAAAATAATAGCCATTAATTTTCTATTTTTGTTTTAATAATTGGAAAATGATTTAATGAATATTTGTGGTAATAAATCATCAAACAATTTGATGTTTATCACAAATAAACCAATTAAATCATGTCATTTAAAACCAATCAAAATTGGCCATTAAAACCAATTAAATCAAGCCATTTAGCTTACTTTATAAAGTAAACTAGATATTTACTATTTAATTAATTTAATTATTTAAGATGCAAATAATCAAATAATTAAATAAAAATATCTTAAATATATGTATTATATTTACATTAAATAATCCAAATACATATATTAATAATAAATGTCAAATATCACAATTTGACATTTAATAAATGACCGAAAGATCTCGAACGCATGTATCTTCGTTTAACCATTAAACGACTTATAAATAATCAGTATTATTTATAAAAGTTGCCCTAGTGCCCTACGAGTATATCTCTTAGTGAGACTCTCTAGGTTCAGGCATATCTGTCACGAAATCTAATTTCGTGTCCATAATCTACCCACCCATAAATTATGACAAACACTAATAAAATCTTGAACCATACATGTCGAGGTCACTGCCATATGTAAACACCCCAAAACTTTCTTACCATATTTTTATTTTATTTTGTGGTAGGTCACACACACACACACTCAAGCCCATAAGTCACAACATTCAGCAGACAAAAAAAAAAAAAAGTCAGTAGCAGGCGAGAGAGAGAGAGAGAAAAAAAAGAGAAAAAAGAGAGAAATATAGTTTTGGTTCCGATCCGGCCAATCTGTAGTTCAAACCCACCCGCGAGTCTTTAAGGAAAAGCGTAGATCTCGTCGATAGGATTATTTTGGTGGTGGTTTCATCTTGGGAAACTCCCAATTTTGTAGAAATCTCGGTAAGAAACTTTTTTATGGTTTTTCTCGATTCCCGTTAATCCGGAACTCCGATCGACGAACCGTCAGCGGCATTAGATCCGGGAGAGGGAGAGGAATGCACGGCCGTCGGATTTTTCTTCATCCGACCGGCGCGTGGCGTTCACGCACGCCCTATGTGGTGGCGCGTGAGCCCACGCGCGGCTTGGGTGAACGGCGCGTGGCCACCACGCGCCAGACAGTGTCTCCGTGCCGACTTCCCGAGTCTCCTCCGCGAATTTCAGGACCATTCCGAGTAGTAACGGACCTCCGAATCTTAAATTTTGTTAGGATTTCCGAGAACGACCGAATCACGTTTCTTTCATGTTCTATCACATTTTCTAGATTAGGATTATGTTCCTTATAGAAAATTCTTTGACTGTTAGGTGATCGTGATACCGTAAGCAGGGACGGTCCTGCTGCATAGTTCTTTCTCAGTAGTCAGCTCACCAGGTGCGTGGATAAGCCTGTAACATTGATGTTTTTAAAAGTATATAGTATGTATGTTTTCTTAAATGAATTTTTAAGGTAATGCATTAAATGATTTTATTTTTAGAAAGTTTATATTTTTGCTATAAGGTATGGATCGAATATTGATTAGTTGAAATCATGGTTTGTGATATATGAGAAACTTGCATGATTTGAGATATATGAGCATGTATTTTTTTGGAATGATTTTTATGTTAGGATGCACCCGTGTACATATATGTGCCAGTTTATTTACCGTGAGATGAGGTCTCATGTTGCCAGTTTTGCTCCGGATGCCAGTTATTGTCGTGGGGATGCCCCATGTTGCCAGCTTTGCCGTATTGTCACGAGAGTGTGCATATAGATGAATAAACAGCTTTATTATTCAGAGTATTTTTGAGCAGTATGAGCTTTATGAGAAATGAGATTTATGATTGAGTTTTATGAGGAATGAGATTTACGATTTCAAGTAAATGTTTGAGATATCGATTACAGCTTATGTATTTATTTATATTATGAAAGACTTGTTCGATCCACTTTGTTACTTGATTATCCACGGCACTAAGCTGTGATCCTTTGCACTAAGCGTGAGCTTACCCCTTTCCTAAACATTTCAGGTTCAGCAGTTTAGTAGATCATCATTTCCATCTGCTTTTTCGTCATCATTTCCTGCCAGTAGAGAAAGGTTGTGCGAACAATAGAGTGTCTTTGTTTTGTATTTTCTTGGATGAATTTGTTGTCTAATGTTAGGCATTGAGCCTTTATTTATTACTGAGGATGTTGTATTTTCTTCATGGATATTATGTTGAGTTGGATCATGGAGATCCTATGTTATGATGGTATTTTTTTCAGTTTAGATTTTTCCTTGTATTTGGAGGATTAGTCCATATTACAGGGGAAACTCTGCCAGTTTCTAGTCTCCGTCTCACCCCTACCTTACCTAAGGGGACGGGTGTGACATCATACGTATAATCCTTCCATTACAGGTATCCGAATTATCCCAGAGATATAGATATAAACGTCAAATCTCTATAGGTATAAATCTCGTCGACGATTCTATTAGCAATCTCTTAAATAACACTTAGAACTGATTTCTACAGTGTACCACGGGCCCATGGATTTAACATATTTCTAATTCCATAATGGATACCTATGCTCTGTATACAGAACTGACGGATCCTATCTTGATACGCACAGGATATCCTGAGGATCAGTCCACACCCAACGAACAGGCGGAGATCTGATCTAAATAGATCGGTGACGTGACTGTCATCAAAGTGTGGAGGATAACTCATACATCCATAGTGGTATCTCAAGTTGAAGGATCACTATGCTCACTCAACCAGAGAAGATTCTTATTGATGTTGGTGTACCATCTATTAAGAATCTTCAGTGAGTCGTTCAATATTTATTCGATATAAACACCTATGTGTCTATACGAGACTCCCGAGACAAATGGTTCATTGAGAAACCATTAGAATCCAACATTCCAATATACGACACGTACCGGTCTCAGTGGGTTTACTTAATGACCAAGTAATTGTAAACCTTGACCAAGAATAGTTAAAGAATGATAATGTTATGATACTACTCAATGTCAGTTGAGACGCTTTTACAACTATATCATAACCAATCACTCTACGGTCATTTACGTTTTTACCATATAATAAAAGAATTTATATTATAGAAACTATTTATTTTATTCATTAATAACAATTTACATGAATATTTACAGGGAAATACATAAGAAATTGGCGCTCAGAGCACCAACCCTAACATGTTCATGATCTCACAATTCAGTTTATCTAAGCTATTAAGTTGCATGTGTGATTGAGTAAGCATTGCATAGCATTATGATAAGAGCAAATGTCCTAGTGCATGAGTTAGAGGCTTAGGCGACAGTGGGATCTGTTGCTTGCCGGTAACATTCCTGTATTGAGGATCTTACAAAGATGGTATCAGAGCATGGTCTAGGGAGTCAGTGATTGCAGTAAGAGAGCAGTAGTGGCTTGTATATGTGGTATACCCGGGGTACTATATATAAATGGTTGTTACTCTAGTAACCTTGTCTCGAGCCTTGTCTTTCTAATCACTTTATTCTTTACTTTTTTTAATTGACTATTTCTTTTCTCTCTTAATTTCTTAGATTTCCATGCCACCCAAGGGGAAGAAGAACCGGAGTAGGGGTAGACCTAGGCGTGGTAGGGCGCCTCAAGGTATAAATCTGGATCAGAGATCAATATTACCTCCCCCTAAGCCAGATAGGGGGCAATGGGTGGAGTCAGTTCATGAGAGTATTGTCGGGGAAGGTAGAGCTGCGCCAGTGGTCTAGCCTAATAACCCAGTAGTTGCGGGTTTGCAACAGATTCAGTAGTCAGTAGCAGCTTTAGCCTAATTAATTACTCGTCAGCCGCAGCCACTATGCATAGAGCCGAGAGCTGCAGAACCCACCGTTCAAGTTCCAGCACCACCGGTAGGAGTATCCATGGCTCACCAAATAGTAGTTTCTCCGAATATAGCAGACCCTACTACATTTTGAGCCGGACCTTCTGTTGTGCCACATGACCCACCTCCAGTAACGGTTCAGGTTATGTAGCGACAAGAGCTACTTGTATCATTACATGACTTCCGAAAGCTTCATCCTCCCATGATCTCGGGAATAGAAACCTCCTATGATTCTTGTGGTTTCATTGAGGAATCAGATATGTTCAGCTTTGGGGTGTTCTGCGGAGAGAGTGGTGGCGTTAGTCATTTTTCAACTGAGAGATGTCGCCAACACATGGTTTATGTCATTTCGAGATGGTCAGGAATGAGACGCTCCTCCTCTGACATGGGCCGAGTTTAGTACGACCTTTTTGTCCAGATTTTTGCTATAAAGTATCAGGGATGCCAGAGCCCGAGAGTTCGAATAACTGGTACAAGGCGAGCATATGACATACGGTTTACACGATTGTCTCGCTATGCCCCATATCTAATCAGTACATAGGAAATGAAGGTGAAGAGGTTTATGAATGGGCTTCGAGACTATTTATTCCATTCTATTCATTTCACAGAGACCACTACCTACACCCAAGTTTTAGACACTGCCTTGCGATTTGAAGCGCGGGTTAGAGAAAGAGAGGGAGACTCGAAAGAAATCTAAATCAGAGGACATGACTAGGCCTCAACAGAGTGGACATAGTAGACAACAGCAGATGTCAGCTCCGCCTACGACACGCAGAGATATGGGTTCAGTTCAAGGGGGTCAGGATCGTAGGCCGATTCAGAGTGTCGCCTCTCTTGCAGTTTTCTCTCCCTCAGTAGCCCAGTGTGGGCGAACCCTACCACAATGTCCGATTTGTGGACGAGCTCATACCAGGACTTGTAGATTTGGGAGTAGAGGTTGTTATCGAAATGGGCAAATGGGTCATTTGAAGAGAGACTATCCAGTACTAGCAGAGCATTTTTCATCTTTCAATTCCGCCCCATCTACACTCTAGCTTCAGCCTAACAGAAGAGTGAGAGGAGGAGAGCAGAGGACCAGTGAGTAGAGGTCACACAGAGGAGGAATGGGAAAATCAATTGGTGATCGAGGGCATGTTTCCTCCAGCAGAGTTCAAGGCAGGGTGTATATCCTCACCCCCAGGAGGCGCAGGCATCCTATGCGATTATTACAGGTACATTGCTGATTGATTCTGTGCAAGAAAAGGTATTATTTGATCCTGGTGCTACACATTCCTTTGTGGCGCCGTGTTTTATGACTCAGATGGGTAGGGACATCGAGCCTTTAGACTTCCCTATAATTATAGCTACATCAGTAGGAGACCCCTTATAAGTTATGCAGGGTTTGAGGTAGTGTTTTATAGACATTGACGGGTACATGTCTTATGTCGATTTAGTAGTGTTGGGTATACTGAGCTTTGATTTCATTTTGGGGATGGATTGGTACTTGATTGTCGGGAGAAGACCGTCACGTTATACGTTCTCGATAGTCCAGTAAAAGTCTATCATGGGGATAGAACTGTAGCGCCTCATAATTTGATATCAGCTATGCGAGCATTTAAATTACTTCAGAAGAAAAATATGAGTTACTTGGCATATGTAACAGATAGTAGAGTGGAAAATATAGATCTTGAACAGATCCTGGTGGTGAGGGAGTATCCTGATGTGTTTCCAGACAAGTTGCCAGGATTACCTCGGAATAAGGAGATTGAGTTTTTTTATAGATGTTATACCAAGAACCCAGCCTATATTGATTCCTCCATACAGAATGGCCCATGCAAAACTTAGAGAGTTGAAAGCACGTTACAAGACTTGCTGGATAAGGGTTTTATTCGCCCTAGCGTGTCCCCGTGGGGTGCTCCGGTGTTATTTGTGAGGAAGAAGGATGGGACGCTGCGATTATGTATAGATTATCGGCAGTTGAATAAGGTTACAATCAAGAAAAAATATACACTGCCAAGGATTGATGATCTATTTGATCAGTTGCATCTCAAAAATTGACCTACGATCAGGTTATCATCAATTAAAGATTAGAGAGAGTGATATCCTGAAGACAACTTTTCGAACCAGATACGGGCATTACGAATTTTTAGTAATGTCATTTGGTTTGACCAATGCCCCTGCAGCATTTATGGATCTGATGAACATGATGTTTAGGCATTTTCTAGATCGGTTTGTGATAGTCTTTATTGATGATATTATTGTGTATTCGCGTAATGAGCAGGAGCATGCAGAACATTTGCACCAGGTGTTGCAGACACCGAGAGAACATAAGTTATACGCTAAGTTCTCGAAATGTGAGTTTTGGTTGACTAGTGTGGTATTCTTGGGGCATATGGTGTCTAAAGAATGAATTGAAGTAGATTCCCAGAAGATTGAAGCTATTCAGAATTGGCATCGACCTAAAAACGTAATAGAGATTCGTAGTTTCTTGGGGTTAGCAGGGTAGTATAGGAGGTTCGTAGAGAAATTCTCTAGAATAGCTGCTCCATTAACGCGGCTAACTCAGAAGAATGTGAATTTTGAATGGTTTGATGCCTGTGAGAAGAGTTTTCAGGAACTCAAGCGACGATTGACTACTGCTCCTATTCTTGCACTGCCAGCGGGATTAGGAGGATTTACAGTGTACTGTGATGCTTTTAGAGTGGGTTTAGGATGTGTATTGATGTAGAGAGGGAAAATGATTGCTTATGCTTCCAGACAATTGAAGCCTTATGAGAATAATTACCCCTCACAATTTGGAGATGGCTGCAATAATTTTTGCTCTGAAGATATGGCGGCATTATTTGTACAGTGAAAGGTTTGAAATTTTCACCGATCACAAGAGCATTAAGTATATCCAGAGCCAAAAGGAGCTTAATTTGAGGCAGAGGAGATGGGTGGAGTTGTTAAAAGGCTATGATTGCTTCATTTAGTACCATCCGGGCAAAGCCAATGCTGTCATGGATGCCTTAAGCAAGAAGTCTATGGGGAGTTTGGCTTATTTGCCAATTGAGAGATGGCGCCCAGTCAAACAGATGCAGAGTTGTATACTGGATGGAGTGAATTTCCATGTGACAACGCAATGAGGGTTGTTAGCACAGACTCAAGTTAAATGCACCCTCGTCGATGAAATCAGAGTTGCACATGAAGCGGATCCTAAGGTACAACGGACTAGATATCGATTACATGAAGGTACGAAGGATTAGTATTTTTAGACGGTGAAAACCTCATTAGGAAGCAGAATATAATTCTTGCTCCTCCAGTTCCAGAGTTGAAACACTCGATATTAGAGAAGGCCCATACTTCATCTTACATCATGCATCATGGAATCACCAAGATATATCATGACCTTAAGGATATTTATTGGTGGGAGAGTATGAAAAATGATGTGGCTGAATTTGTCACAAGGTGTCTCACTTGTCAGCAGGTTAAAGCTGAACATCAGATACCAGCAGGGAAGTTGCAGAGTTTAGACATTCCAGAGTGGAAGTGGGAGATGATCACTATGGATTTTATCGTTGGCCTTCGCCTCGCGTACCTCGAAAGGGTGTGAGTAATTATGGATAGATTGACCAAATTTGCACATTTTCTTCCAATTAAGACTAGTTTCACAGCAGCCCAATATGCTAAACTGTATCTGGATGAGATAATTTCGTTGTATGGAGTACCTATCTCAATTATCTGCGATCGAGGTTCTCAGTTTACCTCTAAGTTTTGACAATCATTTCAATAGGCTTTGGGTTTACAGTTACGCTTTAACACAGTTTTTCACCCTCAGACGGATGGTCAGTCAGAGTGCACTATACAGACCTTAGAAGATATGCTTCGGGCTTGTGAAATTGAGTTTGAGGGTAATTGGGACAATTATCTGCCACTTATAGAATTTTCTTATAATAATAGTTATCAAGAAAGCATTCAAATGGCACCATTCGAGGCTTTTTATGGGTGAAAGTGTAGATCACCAGTTGGATGGTTTGAATTCGGGGAACAGAAGTTATTGGGACCTGATTTAGTACAAGATGCAGTAGAAAAAGTAAAACTAATCAGAGAAAGGTTGACTACGGCTCAGAGTCGCCAAAAGAGTTATGCGGATCATCGGAGAAAGGAGTTGGAGTTTCAGGTGGGGGATTTTTTGTTTCTGAAGGTATCTCCTTTCAAGGGACTCATGAGATTCAGCAAAATGGGTAAACTCATTCCTAGATTTATTGGGCCGTTCCAAATACTTCGGAGGGTGGGAGGAAGAGCTTATGAACTGGCGCTTCCACCCAACATGGACATGATACATCCGGTTTTTCATGTATTTATGTTAGAGAAGTATTTGCGTGACGAATCTCATTTATTGGAGCCTCAGATAGTTGATATTCATCAAGACTTATCTTATTCGGAACAACCAGTAACTATTGTGGGTAGAGAGACAAGGAAGCTACGATATCGATGGGTTCATTCAATCAATATGGTTTGACAACATCACCAAGAACAAGAGGCTATTTGGGAACCGGAAGAAACCATAAAAGAGCAATACCCCCAACTCTTCACGGATAAAGGTAGACGTTATATTCTTTAAACATTCTGATTCGAGGATGAATCATTTTAAGGGGGAAGAATTTGTAACGACACCAAATAGTTTTGCTAGGCTAGGGACTCTTGGGATTTTCTTTCCTGGGTTAGTAAGTTATTTCTGGAATCGACTAGAAACAACAAACATTTACCTAACATTAGCCCAACTTTCTTTTGCTCTTTTAAGGCCCAACAACAAATTAGAAAATAAAAGAAAAAGGAAGCCCAAGGCCCAACTAAGTAAATTGTCTACACTTTTAGAATTTGATTAAGTTATAGAATAAATAAAACAAAATAAAAACAACAAAGGAGAAAATCATTTCTTCATTTTCCTTGGCAGTAATGTAAGATAGAGGGAGAGGAGAGAAAAAGAGAAAGTTTACATTTCCTTAGCAAAATTAATGCTTATTAAGGGTAATCCATCTAATTAAACCCTAAAAGAAGAAAAAATGAGATCAAGGTGCATTGTTAAGGAAGAAAATAGTTGAAATAAGGTAAGGTTACTTGACCCAAATTTTGATGATTTGAATTTTGATAGTTGTTTGATTGTGGTGTATTGTTGGTTTGATGATAATGTAGTTTGGGTGGTTTTGTGTGAAGGAATTGATGTGTGGGAAATTTTTCATGCCTTGTTTTAAACTAAAGCATTAAGTAAGAATGATGGGTTTTTGGTAGTAATGAGGTGTTGGGAATGTAAGTTGATGGTTAGGTTGTGTATTGAAGATGTTGTATTGACATGTAAGGGGGTATGGAGTTAAGTATAGAAGAAATGAAATTTTGGTCCTGGAATCGGCATCCCTTCGCGACGCGCCAAGCTCGCATCACGATGCAAACAAGGCAGAGGCGTGCATTCATTTAACACGGGCGCGTTGCGACACAGATGGGGCCTGCGTCATGATGCAAACCCAAAAACTAGAATTTTTTTAGTAGATGCGTCGCGTAACTAAGGATCTGAATTTTATTTTACATTTTTTTACGGGATAGAAATGTTCTACGAGAGTAATTTAACTAAGTTAAGGAACTTAATTTGATTTTGAATCGTATTTTATAACTTATGATTCTAACTCAATGTATTCCATATAGATACTCATCCGGAGCTGCATTTGCCTCCAGCGACGTGAGGAGAGCTTGACCGGACTTCAAATCTGTGAGTGGAGATCTTACTTTTAAATTGATTTACAGTACTTATCATTGATCAAGATTTATTTCGAGATTTATTTTTAGAAAGATATAGGGCGTTATCCGTATTAATTTATCAGTTACTTTTTATGTAAAGTTGATTTGAAAGTTTCAAAGTTTAAAAGCATAAGTTTTATGTTTTTCGAGGCATGGGGAAAAAAACCCACCTCAGATCTTACTTATGGAATTGACGGACATAGACCGTGTGCACAAGTAGTTCAGGGCTAGGGGGACAGTGATACATAACGCCCCTAGACCCTAGTTTCAGGGTCAGATAGTAGCATGGATCAGCACTTCCGGCTCTAGTTCAGTGGCTTGGGGGATGGGACGATACGTAACGCCCCAAGACCACTAGTTTCAAGGACAAGAATGGCATACTTTGGGGGACGGTGATACCTAACACCCCAAAGTTATGGACTTGCTCTTCTGGCTCTAGTTGGGCATATGGGGGGACGGTGATGCGTAACGCCCCCATTCGTCAGGTTTCCACAGTACCAGAGATATTTGTCACAAAAAGTTTTCAGAAAGACTTTTCTCAGCTTTAAAGAAAAGAACCTGTTTTCAAATAAAGTGTTCAAAAGCATTTAAGAATGAATAATTTTGGAGACCCAGTTCCAGGACAAATGTTACACTGCAGTCACTAGTCATCAGGTCATTCTTTCGAGATCTATGTTCATGTAGAATATTATTCTCTGAATGTTATTTTGTTGTATCATTGACATGTGTTTGACGTTTTGTATATATTACAAATACTTTCAAACATATATAAATAGATATATATTTATATATTCATGATCTCACATTTCAGTTTATCTAAGCTATTAAGTTGCATGTGTGATTGAGTAAGCATTGCATAGCATTATAATAAGAGCAAGTGTCATAGTGCATGAGTTAGAGGCTTAGGCGATAGTGGGATCTGTTGCTTGCCGGTAACATTCCTGTATTGAAGATGTTACACTTCTTCATTTTTTTCCCGATGAGGTTTCTGTCTACCAAAGTTTTTGGAATGATCCCTAAACTTGACTGCCACATTTGTGCATGGCCTTTGAAACACATCCCACCATTCCAAGATTTCCACCGCCATATACTAAGTGCATGTTTCTTTCCCCCATAACTCTACCCAATTCTTTTGTGGCCTCGACAAATTCTGGTTTAGTACCAGAGTTAGATCCATAAAATACACAGATATTAGTGACTCATCGTCTTGAAGTTTTCTCCATTTTTGTGTTCTCTCTTATTTCGATGTATCTTAAAGAGAAATGACGAGTTGTATTTATGGATCTTGAAAAAGGGTAAGTAATAAAAGTATTAGTACCTGCAAAATGACAATTATCAGATGAACAATAAAATAGATCATGAAAGTAAAAAATGTTAGATACTGTTGGCAAAATTAAAGTAAAGGAAATCAAAACAATAAATTAAAGTAAATCAAATCAATAATTTAAACTAAATGAAATCAATACAATAAATTGAAACAACATGTACTGGTAGTTATGATTGTGGCTCACATCTTCCTTTGGTTTTATGTCCAGTAACGGCTTGAACGCTCTCTATGGGTCCCATCCAATTTTATTACAAATTGGCAAACATGGTCTTTTAACGTCAGATTCCCGAGACTTATTGTTATTTTTCTTTTTGAAATTATGTATGTAAATTACGAACCAATCTATCAAATTCATTAGGATGCGTCTCAAGAGTCAATGATATATTATCTAATGACTCCTTACTCAAGCCATATCTAATGGATTGAATTTTTTCTTCGTGATTATTAAACATCATTCCTAAAGAATGACAACGAGTGTTGCACGTCCAACATGTGCATTTATAACAAACACATAATTTTTCAGCTCTTCATTTCTTTACATATGTGCTTTTCTCCAAACCAGGTATGTAAGAGATGAATGAATCAAGAAATTTTAGGACTCTTATTTTAACCACTTATTAATTGTAAGGGTTTAACATTTTTATGGATGATCGACTTGTGATGTGCTTATATTTTGTCTATTATTTCAATAACTTTTTACTTAATTTTAAGTTAGTTTATAATATATTTTTTTTATTTTATCCTGTGAATTTAAATAGGTTTTGAAAATAAGCAATGAAAGAGGGTAATAAAAGCTGTTAATTGGGAAATTCTCATGCGACAAGGAAGACAATCGAAGAAAAAATATTTAATTTGGAAACAAATTAAATTAGAAGAGTTAAAAAGTGAAGAATCCTAAAATATTGAGAATTTATTTTAAGTCATTAGGGCAGAGATATTATAAAAATATGCACGTGGCGAAGCTATGATAAAGAGTTTTCATAACCTAAATTTACAACCTCCAAAGAGATTTTCTGAGGGAAAAACCAAGAACACATCAAATGAGCACAACACATGAACTAAACAGGAAGAAGCCAATGACTGGCGATCTCGACAAAGTTTCTTCTATCATTTACTTTCTTAATGTTTCATTTATCTTTGTTTAATTATTTAGAGTTTCTGAGCATGTGTAGTAACTAAACCTCTAATATGGGATTGTGATGAAACCTGTATTTATGAACTTATAAATTGATTTTCTTATATTTTGTGTGATGGTTTGGTTTATTTATTGAATCGTATGCTTAATGCTTCATGTTGCCTAATCACCAATAGGATTGATATGGTAAACTTAGATGAACTTGACAAATGAATTTTAGGTTTAGTCTTAGATTCAATATCATCTGATCTCATTCTAAGAATTTCCTTACAGGATAGAAATATACTTGTCGGGCGGGTGTAACCATAATTGGAACTTGTTATTAATGAGTTTGGGGCGATTTAGTTAATATATAAATATAGTTAATTAAGTTACTTTTGATATTTTCACTCGACCATCAAAAGAGGCTTGTGGATATCTTAGTGTTCCGGGTTATAAACCAATATAATACTTAAATTAGGATAATCAATTCATCTTTAGAATAATATTGGGTAGATTCACAACCCTGGATGTTTTCTCTCTGTGATTATCTCTACAATTTCCAATTTATATTTATTTACATTAGACTTAGTTCAAACTTAAATTAAATCACATTTAATTTAATTAGATACTCGTAGGTAATTAGTCTTAATAATTAGTAACATAGGTGATAAATTCTCATGGGATCGATAACTTTTATACTACTTGAGCGATACGTGCGCTTGCGTAACGTGTGAAAATCATGATCAATTTTTTGGCGCCGTTGCCGGGGACTTATTTAACCTTTTTATTATTAATTTTTGGCCTAAGCACTTTGCTTGTATCTAGTCGTTTTGTTTTTATTTTTATTTTTATTTTAGTTTTAAGTAAGGTTCTAGTGCTATTACATGAGATGGAGTAGAAGCTGTGAACTCCTTTAGCTTGACCCAGAACATTGAAATGAAAGAACCATCCGACAGTTGAGAAGGGATAAGTGAGAAGATCAAGAAGCGCAACCCAAAATGAACAATCGGGAACCTGAACCCTTGGAAGAAGCACCACCAATTCCCATTAGGGATAAGACAATCCCTGTGGTTGACGGGTTCATCTCTTGCATTGTCCTACCACCCCTACCTATAAACACATGCGATATCAAGACATGTATTCAGATGATTCAACAATCAGTGTAGTTTGGGGTGGTGCACTTGAAGATCCAACGCCCACATCAGCAGCTTCCTGGAAGTGTGTGACACGTTTAATTATAAATTGTAGGTAGAGGAAGTGACGCGCTTGCACACTTTTCCATATTCCTTAAGAGATAGATCGAATGGATGGCTAATTCACTACCAGCAGGATCCATCAGAACTTGGGCAGACTTGGCAACAAAATTCCTCGTAAAATATTTTCCCCCAGCTAGGACTGCAAAATTAAGAAATGAGATCACATTCTTCGTGCAGTATGACTCTGAAACTCTTTACTAGGCATGAGAGATATATAAGGAGCTGCTACGGAAGTGCCCCCATCACGATATTGCTAAATAGCTGTAAGTGTAAACTTTTTACAATGGGCTTAGTGGGATGATGAAGTCCACAATGGATGCAGCAGTTGGAGGTGGACTAATGGGAAAAAGGGAACACCAAGCATGAGACTTATTAGAAGAAATGGCTAACAATAATTCCTTGTGGCCAAAAAATATGAATATGTCCCAACGGGTAGTAGTTGTACACAAGGTCGGGCGCAATCCAGTTGTTAGTACTAAACTCGAACAAATTTGCAAATGCTTAGAGGTCCTGAGTATGCAAGCTATGAATAATGATGGTGCCATAAAAACAAGATATATGGGAGGACCAAATGGGCAGCCACACAATCAATATGGCGAATCTATCAACTATGTGAACAACTTCAACAAGCCAGGCCACAACCCATATTCAAATAGTTACAATCCTGGCTGGAAAGACCACCCTAACTTTGTATGGAATAATACTTTTGGACATGTGTAGACAACAGAAATCGGCGAACGCTGTTCTAGGCTCGCGGCCTAGTTGGAAATACGGAGTAGCCTACGGGGGAACTAAAACGAAGAAATAACATGGAGTCGCCACCCGGTGTGAACCGGGAAAATGATTTAAGGCCGCACTCACCCCTCGCAAGGGAAGACCTCAACCGTTGGGTTCGGAATGGTCCCTTACTTATGCCACTTGTAATGAAAAGATTTGTGCAATAACTTAACCGAGTCTACGCAACATATTCAAGAATAACCTATATCTAGTTTGCATTCAAGAGAATAAACCATATGTCTAAGTTTGCATGCTTTGAAAGTAAGTCATTATAACGGCAAGCTTACAATATCACACATGAGCATATTGAACCATTCAATACAAAAATAAACAATAATCATTTAAGCACAAACGTAAACTAAATTCCTATGCGAAAGCAAAGAACTAAATCATGCATAAAGAAATAACATAATCATACTTAAAATAAGTAACGTACTAGACTAAATCATGCTTAAATAATAAATAACATACTAGCAACCTAATCATGCTAAATAATCTACTAGACTAAATCATGCTCGAATACAAGGTTGGATGAGAAACGAAATACGAGTGTCTCTCAAGTGGTACGTGACATTGTATCCCGAGTACAAACCGCACTACCGTCCATTCGGATTCAGCTACGAAATTTACGTTTAGGTTTCCATCCGATATACCGTAAGAGAGAACACATATTCCGTTCATCGGAAATCATATCATGCACCAATCCACAATACTCATATGAAATAAAGTACTAAAATAAATAAAAAATAAAGGATAAAATAAAGAAGGTGCCCTCAGGTCTAACCTCTTTTGTCGTCTATCGGAAGTGCGGTACTCGGTTGTCGGAAGGGTTGATGCTCCGCAACTCCTTCGGTTCACTGGTTCAACGTTTTCCTTCACTGTTTCAATGTTTGGGCTGCTATTTTACTCCGTTTTATGATTATTTCTGGTTGCGGTATTGGCTCACTGTTTTGCGGTAAAGCGGGACTGTTTTGGCTTACTGTTTGTGGGTTTTACGAGGTAGTTTCTGGTGCAGTTTTGCGGTAAAATCTGGACTGTTTTAGGGCAAATTTTTGGTGATGTTTGGGTGCAGAACTGGACAGTTTTCAGGGTAGTTTGAGGGGTCAAAACAGTCTATTTTTTGGGGCAGAATGTGCGGCAAAACTGGACTACTTCAAGGGGCAGTATTGGCGTGAAGTAGTGGGAACATGTTGAGGGGGCTGTTACGTGAATAGGCAAGTGGCATGAGTGGGCTGATGTGTGAATGCAGGCTGATGAAGGCTATTACGTGAGTGGCTTGTGGTGTGAAGGAGGGCAATATTGCGTGAGGCAGTGAGTGGAGTTGGGGCAGTAACGTGAGTGGCTTGTGGTGTGAGGTTAGGTTTATTTTCTTTGTTTACGTCCAGGTCGTGGGGTGAGTGTAGCTTAGGTCTTCACGTGGACTGGTGATTTGTTGGTTTTAATGGCTCACAGCTTTGTGGGCTACGTGTGGCTGTGAGGTAAGGGACGTGAGTGAGTGGCTGGCGAGAGGGTGAATGGTCTGAAGGGTGAGTGTTTGTTTGTGAGGAGAAGGGCTGGCGTGAAGATGGAAGAAATGAGAGAAGTCCTTTTTTCGTGAGTGAGATGAATGAGCCAAGGTTGAAAACGTTGGTTAAGCCTTCTTTTTATATGCAAAGGTTAGGGTTTACCTTGTATGAATAGAGAAAGGATTTTATAATTATGGGGGTATCTTCTTAATTAGTATGTGATAAGGAAAAATCTATTTAATTAGGGATGTGATTTGATTTGATTTGATTTCTTCTCTTTTGATTAGGGATATGATTTAATTGAATTAGGAAGGTATTTGATGACTTTTGATTTTATTTTATTTAATTAGGGAAGGTGATTTGATTTATTTTTAACATGTGTTTAATGTGTGATTTTGTTATTTTGGACATGTTTGGGCGTGATTTAGGTGATTTGGTTGGTTTGTTTGGTGGGCTTGGTGTGTGGTTTGGTGATGTATGGGCTTGGTGTGTGACTTGCGGGGGTTTTGGGCTAAGGATGTGTTTTAAAATAGAGGTCCAACAAGCAAACCCGAAGCTAAGCAAAAGAATTAAATCCAACAAAATGTCAATGTCTGACTCTTCCCTTCCGACGTTCGTTCCCGCGACTTCCATAATTTAAAGAGGTAGTGTCTCCATGTGAGACTCATCATTGGGACTTATATGCAAAAATACAGTGCCTACAATCGCCTCCCTTTGATGGGACTTGTGCAGTGTGTAACAGTGACAATCCTATCAAAGTTATAAAATGCATTTTTACTTACCTGGCTCGCCAGCTGTCACCTGACTTGCCCGCTGCTTTGAACTGAGTTGATATGGTGGCGAGGTGCCTAGACCTCTGGGTTTCATTCCCGAACCACTGAATGTGGGCTCTATTCCTGAACTATGCATATCCGATTTGGGTTCAAGTTTGGTACCTTCCAAACGTTTGATGCATGCCCAGCAACCCCAAATCTTCAGGAATGAGAAACCCGGTTTCTTTCCTGTCCATATCTCATACGGAGTCTTTTGAACAGACTTTGACGGAACCTTATTCAAAATAAGTATTGCACTGTTCAATGCATATCCCCAGAAGAAAATAGGTAGCTATGTGCGACTCATCATATACCTTACCATGTCTAACAAAGTTCGGTTTCTCCGTTCGGACACATCGTTTAATTGCGGTGTTCCTAGAGAAGTCCACTGCGAAAGAATACCATATTCTTTCAAGTAATCGAGAAACTCATTGCTTAAGTATTCGCCACCACGGTCCGACCGCAATGTCTTAATACTTTTGCCAGTCTGTTTTCTACTTCGTGTCGAAACTCTTTGAATTTCTCAAAGGTTTCCGACTTGTGTCTCATAAGATACACATAACCATAACGTGATGCATCATCCGTAAAGGTTACGAAGTATTCATATCCACCTCTAGCCTGGCTAGACATGGGCCCACATACGTCACTATGAACGAGGGCTAACAGTTCGGTGGCACGTGCACATTTACCGCTAAAAGGTGATTTAGGCATTTTGCCTAACAAACAAGATTCGCAGACGTCATATGAATTTGGATCAAATCCGTCCAAGTACCACTCTTTGAAAGTGTGGATATACGTGTCTTGTTGATGTCTCCCAGACGACAATGCCACATATAAGTTTCATCTTTGTTAATTAGTTTAAGCCTTTTGTTTGTTACATTATATGTTTGAGATTGATTTATATTCAAAATATAAAGACCATTATTTACACAAGAAGTGCAAATCTCCATATCATTTTTATACATAAACACCAAGTGTTTCTAAATACAAAAGTATACCCACATTAGGTTAACATAGATACAGAAAATAATATCCTAGTCAAACTAGGTACATAATAACAGTCTGTAAGTTTAAGTACATGCCCCGAGGGCAGTTCCATAACAAAGTGCCAACGGCCAAAAATGGCGACTCGTGTCCATTTCCAACGCGGAGGTCAATCTCTCATGAGGCCAGTCTCCTGCTAATCTGCAGATCCTGCACATCAGTACATATATGAGTACCACAACCAGAATCAAAAATCCAATTTTTAAGACTAGTAGTAGACATGTTTATTTTATAACAAACATACCTGAAGTCGGTGCCTTGCCCGCTTTGATTTCCTTCATGTGTGCCTTGTACTCGCGGCAGTCACGCTTCTAGTGACCCCGCTTACCGCACTGCAGACATACAACTTGGGATCTGTCCTTACCCTTCCCAGAAGGTTTTGATGATTTGGCCTTGCCTTTCTTCTTCTTCTTCTTCTTTACACCTCCAGTCGCCTTGGGCCAAGCCCTCGGAGTCTGAGATGTTGAAGCGAAGTGCGCCTCACGCTTCTTGCCCTTTTGAAGCTCTTTCTCTACTTCGCGCAGTGTGAACATCAACTCTCCAAGAGTTTGGTCTTGGTTCATCATATTGTAGTTCATGATAAATCCACTCCAAGTGTCGGGGAGAGACTGTGAGATCAAATCTATTGAAGTCTCAGCCTCGAAGACAATGCCCATCTGTCCTAGCTGCTCAATGTCAGCAATCATCTGTGATACATGGTGCTCAACAGACGTACCCTCTGACATGCGAGCGCGGAAAAGCTTCTTCTGCAACTCATATCTTTGTGATCTAAGATTAGATTGGTGAAGATCATGCAACTTCGCCATCATCTCATATGGATCCAATCATTTGTTCTGACGACGGAATTGCGGAGTCATAGAAGCAAGCATTACCAATTGAGTAGTCGAGATGTCATCGCTATGAGTCTTCCAAAGCTCTAGCTCAAGCAACTGATCAGGTCGGGGCTTAGGCCCAAGAGGTCTCTCTATAGTGTAGAGCAACTTCTCGGATCCCAGGACAATCCTGAGATTCATGTCCCAATCTTGACTGTTTGTGCCATTAAAGACATTGTCGCCCATTATAATATCACTAATGCTTAACTTTCTTGTCATCTTAATTGCAATAGTCAAACTATTCAATTAACGATGTATGGGTACAGTCTAACTGTTACAAGAAAAATAATAAAATATTAGTCCAACTAATAAATATAATTGACGAAATAATTTGAAAGCTCGTAAAGCTAAGTATTTGAACGAAATTACAAATTCAATACTAGCCTCCCACTATTTTTCGGCGAGCCTCTAACCCTCTGTTGAGTACTCGGGAAACCTAGTTTCCTAGTGGGCTAGGATCTCGTTAAATAACACACAACCTTGACTTTGGCCAACAAGTTGTATGATATTTAACTAGGTAGATCTCTAAGATCAATTGGATCTCATCCAATTCTTAGATCCGGTAGGTGGACCTCCAAGTCTGAAACATATATACAATATCTATGCCAATATATCCGATATATTTCCCTAAACTTTTTCCTCTGAATCAACTAAGCATTGGCTTTGGCACAACAAGCTTAATGATTCCAGTTAAGCGGAACCCATTGACTTTGGAAAGCTTCGTAATCGATGTCGATGGACAAGAAGTGATCTTGACTTTGGCCAACAAATCACAACTTGGACAAGACATACGATATGGAACAAAGCCTTCATGATTCAAACACATTTGCGATGGACAAAGGTCTTGACTTTGGCCAACAAACCAGTGCCAATCTTGGATCTTGAGAATGAATCATTCAATGAAAGGAAAAACGTTTAATATTTGTTGAGGGTTTTTCGCGTAAATTGGCAACCAATTTATTATCTTTGTTAGGTCTCATCATACACCCTTAAACATGCATTCTAAAAGCATAATAAGGCGCGAAAATAAATTAATAATGATATGCAGATGGATATCTCACAGATTGTTCCTAGAACAAATCACTTCATTTCCTCTCCCCGGCTAGCACTATTTTATCTTCTACCCAATTACATAATAAAATTAAAGAAACCTCATTAAAATTGAGGGGAATTATGTGAGAAGAGAATTACAAAGAATCGAGAGATAAGGCTAGACACGCAGGTCCAATTTAATAAATTCTAAATTTACAACAATTTCCAAAATTGCCATTTCCCTTCTAATATCCATCTGATGTACATTATTCATTCAACACATCCATGTATTCACACAAAGCATGTTATTCAATCAATCTAATCCAATTAATTAATCTTTGAATAAAGTGATCATCCAATGTTCAAACAACGATTTGATTTGCGCGAGTCCAGCTCGTTTAAGAATAAGTACTCAAAGTACGAATTCTTGAATTATATCGAACTACAATTTAAATCTAATTTAATTTTTATTCAATACTAATTCTATATTTAATTCCAAATTAAATAATTACACTTTTAAATGCGCCTTTACGACTTAGATTCCAAATCTAATCTAAATGGGTCTCAAAGCCCAATTAACATCCAATGTCATTTAATTAAAGTCCAATGGGCTTTCAATTAATTTCTTAAGGAATGGACTTTGGTCAATATGGGTCAAACCCAAATACCAAAACCTAATTAAGGAATCACCATATTTTCCAAGAAACCAATTTCGGCCCATTAGGCCCAAATAAACATAAAAGGCTCATTTGTTATATTTGGACTTAATGGAATGGTTTAGGCCCAATTTGGATCCAATCCAATTGTCTTAAACCAACTTGGCCCAATCAAGCCCATTAGGCCCAAATACAACATTATAAGCCCAATTCTAAATTAAGCTCAATTAATTAAATTTTAATTTTCAAAATTTAATTAATTAAAGTGTATTGCACTAATTAATTATCTAAATTAACATTTCCAAAACATCAATTTAATTAATTAATCATGCATATTCATCATCAATACATGTCCAACATTATTGAAACAAAAATCATCTCATTCCATGCTACAAAGCTCACGGTATTTGAAGGGATTTTATATCTGATTCCAATTTCAATCCGATGGAATCTTAAATCAATATATCCCAAGTCCTTAAACACATCCAATGGTCTCAAAAACAAAAAATACCATGACTTTAGGGCAACATATACATTCGGCCAAGGCACTAAAAATAGGGAAAATTAATCCAATTAATTTTTCTTCAAATTGATCATGCATAACTCCAAGTTATCAACATTCAAGCATACTCAAACAAACAATTTGATTAAAACATGCTCAAATCAAAAATACCCAAATTTTAGTATATAAACCCTAATCAAATTTCATGCTCAAATAGGCTCCATGATACCATTGTTGGGTTTCTAAAGTGTCCCAAGATCAATTTAAGCAATGAAATAATGTGAATACAAGAGGAAGTATAGCGGAAATATACTTACAACGAACGAATTTAGGATGTGTTGAATACAAAAACTTTGCCTTTGAGAAGTCCTCCAATATCTCCTATTTGAAGTTGAATCCAAGCTCCAAGCTTTGATGGTTATTCCAAGCTCAAGGGATTAGTTTCCCTATCACCTTATATGATTCCCTGGTGTGCTAGCACTTGAAATTTTTGAAACAAAATTTTCCTTGTTGTTCTTGAAGCTCTCGGCTTTGGCAAGAAATGGAGAAGAAAATGGCACAATGCCGAGAATTGGAGAGAGGGAGATGAAAATTGTGTTGACTTGTATTGATTTAAAAAATCAAAAAATGAAAGATATACCAAAGTTGGTATATTGTCTATCACCTTTTCACTTTGTGTGAATTACAAGCAATCTTCAACAACCCACCAAAACCCATCACCTTAAAGTTAACTAAAGTGACAAGTGATGTGACTTGTGATGTGACACGTGGGCCCCACTTGATTCAAAATCCGAGTGGGCCCACAACACATCCCGGGCTCGGGTTCGTTAATTCCGAATTAACGAATTTTCCATTGCGACGTAATTAAATCAAATTTAATTAAATAATTATGCCTAGCAAAATTACTATTCACGTCGCTCGTGAATTAATTCTAAATTAATTCGTTCGCCCGAATTAAAATTTAATTTTAATTCCGTTATGAAATCTAATTTCATTTAATATATCGAATATATTATTTTATCGATTAATTCCAAATTAATCGTTCTCCTCTTCAAATTTTATTTTATCCTAGATAAAATCTCTCCGTAATTAATCCTAGATTAATTATGTTTGAATCATACGTCATCGGTGAATCTTCGAGAAGCGACCCATGAGATCCTGGATATGTTGACAGTAAATCCGGTCGTCGGACTATCCGATCATGTGCGTACCTCGTACCACGTTTTTACCGATTTATGAGACATGGTTGGCTTCTAGCAAAGCACCATGCCTACCCAATTCTCCAGAAATATTCTTAAAGGAATATATAATATATGTCAGGCGTTGTATACGTAGTATTGCGTATTGCGATCCAGTATCATATGTCACATGCAAGGCCTGAGGTTGGAATAGTGTCTGCCCCGTACGAAGCATATATCGGATCACAAGCAACTAGTCTCTTTAATCGGGTAAGCATGACCTTGTCATATTATCTCGATGGTTGCAACACATTAGAGCACCAGTTCTGTATCCCTGTGTGATCATCATCTCCATATGACTGAAGTGATACTTTCGTCTTGACATCACATCCAATACACTACGATTCGAAATAAACCCAGAAGAGGCGTACACAGAACCTGTTAAAGTCCCGGACAACCAAAACCAAAGCGTATTGATTGTCACAAGTACTAGCGATGTAAGTCTCAGGTTAAGACCAAATACACCTACCCTGATTCGGATTCCCATAGACACATAGTCATACTACCAATGGGATTCCGAGGGGTCTATCCAGAGCGAAGCTGTTTCCGTACTATCGGTAAACACAACCTCTTATCACACTTGCATAATTATCTAATACTTAAATATATGAGAACTATGTTGTTACGCTTCCATAACACGCACGAGTGCAATACTAGTCTATTCTGCATTATCGATGGCCAATCTCGATAATACTACGACTATGGATATTTAATGATTAAACCGTTATGGATTGATATTGTATCATATCTTATAATCCGGAACTAATCATAAGGACTTTTATAATTTATATATTAAAGTAATCTAATTACAAAATGATAAAATGCAATTTCCATTGTCACATAGTTAATTTGTACAAAAACCACAATGTCTTTTACAAATAATGACGCTATGGGTCATAATTGTCCAACATAAAACTGATGCAGAAGGCAACATCCAAACCTATAAGGCTAGGTTGGTGGCAAAAGGTTATAGACAAATCCAAGGAATTGACTATGAGGAAACCTTCTCGCTTGTTGCAATGATAAAGTCCATTCGAATTTTACTGGCACTAGCTGCACACTTTGATTATTAGATTTGGCAGATGGATGTCAAAACAGCTTTCCTTAATGGGAACCTCCTAGAGGAAGTCTATATGACACAACCTGAGAGGTATGCATCTAAGGATGATCATAATAAAGTATGCAAGCTTAAACGATCCATTTATGGACTCAAGCAAGCCTACAGAAGTTGGAAAATACGATTTGATGAGACAATCAAAGAATTTGACTTCATCAAAAATGTAGACGAGCCTTGTGTTTACAGGAAAAGTAGTGGGAGTGCTGTTGTATTTCTTGTATTATATGCCGATGACATATTAATCATCGGGAATGATATTCCCATGATGCAAGCCACCAAGCAATGGTTATCTCAGAATTTCTCCATGAAAGATTTGGGAGAAGCGGCCTACGTCCTCGGCATTAAGATCTACCGTGATCGATCTAAGAGGTTGTTAGGACTTTCTCAATCTATGTACATAGATAAAGTTTTGAAAAGATTCAAAATGGAAGATTCCAAAAGAGGTAATTTATCTACTTGTCATGGAATCAAATTATCTAATGAGCAATGTCCACATACACATTCAGATAGAGAGAATATGAGTAGGATCCCTTATGCTTTAGCAATAGGATCGATCATGTACGCCATGTTATGTACAAGACCTTATGTCTCTTATGCTCTTAGCATAACGAGCAGGTATCAGACAAATCCTGGTGAGCAGTAATGGGCAGCTGTCAAAACAATCCTCAAGTATCTGAGAAGAACTAAGGATGTGTTTTTGACATACGGAGATTGTTCTGAGATGAAAGTCATTGGTTACTGTGATGCGAGCTTTCAAACCGACAGGGATGACAGCAGATCGCAAACAAGATATTTGTTTACTTTGAATGGCGGTGTTGTCAGTTGGAAAAGCTCAAAGCAGTCAACTACAGCAGACTCCACCACTGAAGCCGAGTATATTGCAGCATCTAAGGCAGCTAAAGAAGCAGTCTGGATAAAGAAGTTCATCACGGAACTGGAAGTGCTTCCTGTGATAAAGAATGGCATCACGATGTACTGTGACAACACGGGCGCCATTGCTCAATCAAAGAAACCAAGGTCCCACCAGAAATCCAAGCATGTACTCAGGCGATTTCATCTCATCAGAGAGACTGTTGAGAGAAAAGAAGTTATTATAGAGAAAATACCCACAAAAGATAATCTTGCAGATTCTCTGACTAAAGGGCTGACTCAACAAAAGCATGATAGGCACACCCGAGAGTATGGTGTCCAGATTCATACTAGTTGGCTATAGTGCAAGTGTGAGATTGTTAGGGATATGCCCTATACCCAACTTGTGGATGGGCTATATGTACATGTATTTGTAATATTTTCATTAATTAATAAAATGGCAATCTTTATTATACGTGTCTTACATAACTTATATGAATCATCAACACTGTAATAAAGCCCTTGGAGTAATAAGACGATGGCTTCCACGTCTTATGAGAATCATTACTCTTAAATGTTCCTAGTCATAGTTTTGTGAATAATCTGGCCGTTCACAAAGCGAAGAGACTAGCATGATGATATGATCCGCCCTTAAGTGGGGTAGTCGATCTCATAGGCTACTAGCGGAGATCCGCCCGCTTGGTGTATCACATGGATGCATGAGTTGCTAGTGTCCATCGAACTGATCGCCGAAAGTTTTCAATGGAGTGTTTATCACATGTGCCTGTGAGAACTTTCATGTACTAGTCCTTAGACTTGAGGTCTTTACAATCTTATGTGTGGATCAAATAACTTTGACATTCTCCTTCCCCGGTTCAAAAGATCCGGTCATAAGGGTATGATTGGGTAATTTGTTGAAACACATGAAGTTTGAAAAGATACAATAGAGAATCGCCACTCTCTCGGATAATATTTTCTTATAAGAGTAGTATTCCAGTTCACGGGTTGATATGTGTGATCAGTGCTTGAGACTGTGGCCACAGCGGAAGAATCATGAGAGATTCTTGAGTTAGCACGATTCACGACACTATCAACATCATACATTTGACCATATGGGTAGACACTTTCCGTACCCTAGGTCAATAGGTGGAAAAACAGTGAGGCGAGTGACCGTATCATATGTAAATCGCATACATAATGGGTATATATATCTTTCCTTCTCATTTGGGAGCCTTGGCATGTTGCTAGATGTCAACTTTGGTCATTGAAATCGAACGACCATCTGATCGGAGGATAATTTATGTTCAATTAAATTATCACGATTCATTTCATGTCCAACTTGAGGGGAACCCAAAAGGTCACACACAACAAAGTCGAAATCAATGGTTAACAGTGCACAATACATATTTAACAACATATATGATTGTTGTAGGAATTGTTCATAAATGGTTCAATGATTTTAATTATTGAACAGATCATTTATGAGGTTCCATAGTGGCTTATGGATTGGTGAATGACGATAGGGGCACTTTGGGAATTGGAATAAATAAATAAATAAATAAATTACTATTCACGTGAATAGTAACGCGTGAATAGTACTGCGTGAATAGTAAAAAAAATTTATTTAATTTTGTTATTTGTTTTGAATTCCAATTCGGCCCAAACTCTTATTAGGGTTTTATAATCTCATTAAACCACTAAATTAATATCCAATGGCTAAGATTAAATTGGCTTTTATCCCACATCGGATTCTTAATTAATTTTGTTGTCTTTGGAGCACTATATAAACCCAAAGAATTCTTCACAAATTTTTGCACCAAACCTTTCAAATATTGGGTTTATATAAGTGAGCAACTCTAAAGTTTTAAGAGTAAGCCACTGATTTTGAGGATCCTAATTCTAATTGACTAGAGGAACCTCGAGTTAAAAGTTTTGAGGTATTTGCCTAAGCTAGCACCAAGGGCAAAATACCCGTGCACTCAAGGTGTAGTCTTGCTGTTGAGTTTTGGCTTTGGTGTGTGCATCTTTGGAGGCCACACACTTGGGTGGCTCTTTGGAACGTGGAAGAGCTTGCTGAGTTCGAGAAAAGCTTGTAGATTGGAGGGAGGACTGGAGGAGTCTTCGGTTCAAGTAAGTCATTTTCTTTCTTTGTTTTAATTAGAGTTCTTATGATAGTTAGCATGTTTAGGTTTATGTTCTTTGCATGTTTTATGAGTTTTATGCTTATAATATATAATAACATGCCTAGGCTTGTAGAATAATCAAAACAAATGGGTCTTGGGCAAATGAAAAGTGGCATCATAATTTTAATTATTTATTTTTTTCCGCTGCGCACTCGCGGCCGCTTCCCAACAAATAATTGAGTCAAGGAATGCGACATTCTTTGAAGAGACATTTCCTTGTAAGGAAAGACAAAGAACATAGTCTCTTAAAAGAACTATTGATACTATTAAAGGCAGTGATCAAGTTGACCAAGAATCAGATCAACATGAAAATGTTGAGGAAATTGAACCTAGACGTAGCAAAAGAGCTAGAACGTCTAAGTCATTTGGACCCGATTTTCTGACATACTTGTTAGAAAATGAGCCTCAAAGCTATAAAGAAGCAATGTCTTCGTTCGAGGCACCTTTGTGGAAAGAGGCTATCAATAATGAGATAGATTTCATCCTACAAAACCATACTTGGGAGTTGGTTGATCTTCCTATAAGTTGTAAGCTACTGGGCTAGAAATGGATATTCAAACAAAAGATGAAATCGGAAGGATCAATAGATAAGTACAAGGCAAGACTTGTAATAAAAGGTTATAGACAAAAAGAAGGCCTTGATTACTTTGATACCTATTCACCAGTGACTCATATCGTGTCAATAAGAATGCTCATAGCCATAACAGCTATATTTGGTCTTGAAATACATCAAATGGATGTAAAGACGACATTCTTAAATGGTGAACTAGATGAAGAGATTTACATGGAACAACCATAAGGTTTCAATGTTCTTGGGCAAGAACAGAAGGTGTGCAAACTTGTAAAATCCTCATACGGATTAAAATAAGCACCTAAATAATGGCATGAAAAATTTGACAAAAAGATGTTGTCAAGTGGGTTCAAAATCAATGAGTGTGATAAGTGTGTATACACCAAATCAACCCAAAAAGTACATGTCATTGCGTGTCTCTACGTAGACGATATGCTAATAATTGGTAGTAATCATGAGATGATTCAATCTATCAAGAAATTATTGACCAGAAAATTTGATATGAAAGATTTAGGAGTAGCTGATGTGATCTTAGGAATTAAGATTTCCAGAACATCAGAGGGGTATATATTATCTCAGACTCACTATGTTGAGAAGATACTTGAGAAATATAATAAAAGAGATCTAAATGTAGCTAGAACTCTTGTAGACCTAACTCTTTATTTATCAAAGAATACTGGATCAATCGTATCGCAATTAGAGTATCTGAGAATCATCAAAAGTCTGATGTATCTCAAAAATTACACACGACCTCATATCGCTCAAGTTATAAACAGGCTTAGCAGATATACGAGCAATCCAGGACATAACCACTAGAAAGCCATAGTAAGAGTTTTCAGGTATTTGAGAGAAACTTTAATATATGGTCTGTATTTTACGAGACATACTGCTGGTCTAGAGGGATACAGAGATGCTAACTGGATATCTGATACAGTAGATTCCAAATCTACGAGTGGATTTATTTTCACACTTGATGGTGCAGCCGTGTCATGGAAATCCTCGAGGCAAACATGTATTGCCCGGTCTACTATGGAATCAGAATTCATAGCATTAGATAAAACGGCGGAAGAAGCGGAATGGCTTCGAAATTTCCTAGAGGATATTCCAGATTGGCCCAAACCAGTGCCAACGATAAGTATACATTGTGATAGTCAATTGGCAATTGGGAGAGCCCAAAATACAATGTATAATGGTAAGTCTCAACACATACGTCGTAGATATGATACCATATGACAACTGTTCTCAAGTGGCATAATTTCGATATATTATGTCAAATCGAAGGAAAACCTAGCGGATCCACTAACTAAAGGTTTACCTAGAGAGCTAGTTAAAAATTCATCGAGGGGAATGGACTTTAAGCCTATAAATTAAGAATTCTCACTGTGGAAATCCAACCTATCTGACTGGAGATCCCAAGATCTAGGTTCAAAAGGGACATCTGAAACTTTGTGCAATTCAAAACAAGCACTGTAGAGTTTTATACTCTTTCTCATTCCTGTAATAACGCAGAGTGCTGTCTGTCAAGGTTAGGATAAGCTAAGGCCTTAATGATCACTATATTATGAGAAGAATCCTAATATGGGTTAAGGAAGATTACCTTTTTATAGTAGATCACCTATTTCAAGTAAGAAGTGAGGTCGCTTCCATGAGAGCTTTTAATGGCTGAATTCCCTGGAGTACTTCTAGGACCAATATTCATGGCCGAAATGAACATAACCGTAGAACGGGAAATGGTCGAAGTAAAGCTGTGTATTGGCAATTGTCTTGGTTTAGACCAACGGTAAAACAGTTCAAGACTATGGGTCACTGGCTTGCCAAGTAAATCCGATTGTCATTCACTAGTAAAGATTCAAGGCGAAAGCTACCTATTTTGATGCAGCTTTATTTCACGGAAACTCTCTTAAGTACCTGTATTAATATTTAGAGAATTATGGGGGATTGTTTTAAATTCTCTAAATATATAGTATGAGTGTATGAGGGTCATGTACTTTGAGTTGTGTCTTATGGGAAAGACACAAACATGTAGGGACATGTCTTCTAAATTAAAAGAATGAGACTCTAGGCCTCAAATGGGATTAGGGAATGGGTATAACCCTTAGGAGGATTACACCCCAAACCAAAGGGTGCCCTCAAAGACACTCTTCCATGCTTATAAATTAAGAGGCCTTGAGATCATTTGTGGCTTCCAGAAAATCATAAGTTTCATCCATTGTCTTAGAGAGTCATTTAAGGAAAAGAGAGTTTCCATCATTTGTCTTTGTTCAAGATCTTTTGAAAGGAGTGCCCCTTCTACAAGAAGCATCCAAGTTATCATGGGAGAACGTTAGTCACAAAACCATTCGTTGAGCACCGAGGCGGGGCTAATAAGTTCTTAAGGACAAAGACAACTCGACTTGGATTCTGTTTTTATCATCTACTACTTTCCAGGTTTTTCTTTCTAAATTTCATGGTTTAAGTTCTGATTTTTAGTATGTTAATTGATTGATGCATGTTAATTTTGTTTAATGACACTATTTTTCCAACACAAACTTGATTAACGAATGTATCGGTCCACACCCAATGAACATCTAGCGGTCAGACCATGAAAGGCCTCTGATATACATGACATCAAATTGTAGAGGATCACACACAAAATCAATATTATCCTATAGTCAAATGATCACAAATACTACTCGACTCAATGAGATTTCTATTGACGATGGTGTGTACTTCCAACTCTTAGGAATCATCTGTTAATCATTCAATATTCACTCCAACGAATACCCACATATCTATTCGAGCTTCCCTTACTCATGGTTCATTGGGTTAGACCATTGGAACTTCAATTCCAATATACAATATATGCTAGTCTTCTAGGTTATAGGAATCTAACTATATTCCAAAACCAACGACTAGGAATATATATACTTTAAGAATAGTTTATAATAGTAATATTATCCCAATGTCAGACCATCCAGTGTCTAATATTACTACATGATTATTCAAAGATCGATGTCATTCTCAGCATATTTATATATCAAACTAATATACATTATGACATAATAATTACCATTAACAAGGTTGAAATGAAAATATTGTTATTTTATTACTAAATATAAAAAAATTTAATATATAACACATTATTCGGTTTGGCGCTCCAAACACCAACTCCAATAGAACCCATTCAAGTGTGCATACGGGGTTACCTCAGGGAAGTTCTTGGGCTTCATAGTAAATCAAAAAGACATTGAGTCTAATCCGGAGAAGGTATAGGCATTAAGGGGCATGCAATCACCTTGTACACTGAAAGACATGTAGCGTCTGAATGAGCAAGTCATAACATTGAGTAGATTTATTTCGCGAGCTACAAACAAGTGTGTTCCATTCTTTGATATCCTGCAGGGAAATAATAAGTTTGAATGAACCGAAATCTGTGAGGTTGCCTTCAAACTGTTAAAATAATACATATTGAGAGCTCCCCTACTATCGAAGCTAAGAGATAGTGAGAAATTTATGATTTATTTAGCTGTCTCTGAGAACGCGATTTGTGTACTACATGAACAAGCGGCTGCTGGACGTTGAGACTAGGTACCCACAAATAGAGAAGCTCACATACTGCGTCGTCGTAGTGTCCAAGAAGATACGGCCTTACTTTTAGACTCATAGCATCCAAGTGTTGATGAAATTTCCATTGAAACATGTGCTACAGGAATCAGATACCTCGGGATGACTACTGAAATGGACCATGGAGTTAGCTCAGTACGAGAACGAGTACAAGCCACAATTAGCAATAAATGATGGAGTTGGTGCTTAGAGTTCCAAGTCGTATTGTATATTTTATTATTTATTAATAAAATAAATATATTTTTCATTTCATACCTCATTAATGGTATTGTCATTATGTGTATTAGATTGATGTATAGATATGCTAAGAATGACATTGATTTTTAGAATAGTTTTGACATTGGGTGTAAACTATTCTTAAAGTAAATATTCCTAATCATTGGTTTTGGAATACTGTCGAATTCCTATAACCTAGAAGACTAGCACATGTCGTATATTGGAATTGGAGTTCCAATGGTTTAACCCGATGTACCATGAGTTTTGGAAACTCGTATAGACATGTGGGTATTCATTGAAGTGAATACTGAAAGACTCATAGGTGATTCCTAATAGTCGGAAGTACACACCACCGTCAATAGGAATCTCCTCGAGTCGAGTAGCATATGTAATCCTTTGACTAATGATAGCATTGATTTTGTGTGAGATCATCCACACTTTGATGCCATGTATGTCAGAAACCTTTCATGGTCTGGTCGCCTCTAGATGTTCGTTGGGTGTGGACAGATGCACTCAGTAATCAAATGCGAAGTAAGATAGGATACGTTGGCCCGTATGTGTACCATAAGGGGTTTATGTATCCATGTGAGTAAAGTCACGATTCTTAAAGACTTTGGCCAAAGCCGATCACCTAGGGTGGATCGCATCAATTGTAAAGAATCGTGGACATGTCGACATGAGATGTGCGCCTTGGAAACTTGACGGTGTATACTATGTTTCCTAAGCACAACTTGGATAGCTTACGATGGAGGGATTGTTAAACATATGTGATGACCTCGACTTGTATAGTTCAGAAAGGTCATTCGTGTTCTTCGTGAATTCGGAGGTGGCCAAATTGTGTACATAATAGCTAGACTTATATGACGGACATGCCTAATTGGATTAAATCAAGGTGGCAAACATTTAACTAATCTATTTCCTAATCCTTGGCTTGATTTAATTGGATTAAATCAAAGTGGTAGACAAAAGTGATTAGTCACACCTAATTATACATATTTGGACAAATTGGATTAAGCCCACTTAAAAGTTTATTAAAACTTTTATTAATTAAAAATTGCCTAAGTTTTGCTATAAATAGAAAGTTTTAGGAAGGTTTTAATTACAAGAAAAATAACAAGAATAAGCATAAGTAAAAGCTTGAGTAAATATACATAAGTAATTCTTGAGAGATTAGCCTAAGTTAGAGAAGTGTTTAGAGAAGCTTGTGAGGTCTCTACAACATTTCATCTGGGAGAAATCAAGATTAGATCTTGAAGTGAAGCTTGGTAGCATTGGAAACAAGATTGGATCTTGGAGTCAAGCTTGCACACCTTGGAGGTTCTCCAACCATTTCAACAAAGGAGAGGTAGATTTGATCTTGCATCAAGCTTACTATGTAATGTTTGATCTTCTCCTAGGCTATGTTCATTTGTGTATTAGATGCATGATCACATAGATTAATGTTGAAATAAGGCTAATCAATTGTGTTAGAATACTTTAGAAGTATAAACACAACATGTTTATGTATTAGGTCAAAGATATTTATGTTGGACATGGAACAATTAAAAAGAGTTTGAACCTCTAGATTAAAGTTTAGAGCTATGGCTAACATTCTAGAATCACTTGATCACCTTTGAGTGACCTAGAATTGTTCATGGGACATTTCTTATTGGGATTCTATTTTGGGTTGTAATTTGTTTTAAAGGAACGCATATATATATTTAGAATTTATATATGTTTATTTTATAATATGTGTTGTGGTTGGTTTTGAAATTAAAATTATTTTGGGTGTTTTTAAACTGTTTTAAAGGGTTTTTGTTTTTTAGAAAATAAAATTAAAAAAATGTTGATGTGCTGCTCCCGGCCAATTGGCCGAGAGCAAGGCGCTGCAGCCTGATGCATGCTGCGCAGGCAACATACCAAGACCCCGAGAATTTTATTTATATCCGATTTTTATCCGAGTGGAATTTTCTGGATCTAGATTTATTTCTGGTTTTTCCCTAAAACACTTGAAAAATAAAATAATATATTTTATTAATTTTTAAAATACACGCATGCTAGATATCCACGGGTTAGACCCACTTTCACTGCGCGGGGCACCGATCCGACCCTGGGGGTTCCACAACTGCCCCAACAATAAAAGGTTAGGCCTTAGCAAACTTCATTGTTGAATTCACAGACCCAACTAAGCAACTTGAAGAGATGCCAAAATAACAACATGATGTAGGAAGTGACATTGAGTAATGGGATCTATATGTAAATGGGTCATTGACAGATGGCAAGGCAGGGGCAGGCATTCTACTGATAAGTCATGAAAAACACAAGGTGCAGTATGTGTTTCACTTTGATTTCCAAGCCTCCAACAATAAGGCGGAATATGAAGCATTGCTCGCAGGGCTGATACTGGCATGCGAGTTGTGCACTCAGAATATTAATATCTACAGTGATTCATAGCTAGTTGTCCATCAGATCAACATCGAATACCAAGCCCGCGACGATACGATGGCAGCCTATCTCAAGCAAGCCAAACATATTCTTGGAAACTTGTCACACTACGAAATCCACCAAATGTCATGAGCTCAGAACTCCCATGCAGACACTCTGGCCTAGTTAGCGATGTTACAGGAAAGAGAGTTGTTGAACAATATCTTAGTCGAGCTGGTGGAAAAATATAGTATACAAAGGGCGAGCTGATGATGGTGGTCCAATTATCTCCTAACTATTAGATGTAGCCTATAGTAGCATACTTGGAGGATACTACGTTTCCTCAGGATAAGAATGAGGCGAGGAGACTCCGCACCCAGCGACCAGGTTCTGTATCTATGACTTTATAATATGGGGTTTGTGACCCCATTCCTACGGTGTATTAACGGGAGGAAACAACCCATGTTCTGTACAATATCTTATCTGGACATTGTGGGAATCACTCTATGGGACTCTCATTGGCCATAAAGCACTGCGACAAGGGTTCTACTGGCAAATAATGAAGCAGGACGCACTGGACTTGGTGAGAAAATGTGACAAGTGTCAACACTTTGACAAGGTCCCATGAGCTACACCAGTTTACTTTCAGTCTATGGTGAGCTTATAGCCATTCGCTATCTAGAGCCTGGATGTGATCGGCCATTTGCCGACATCTTATGGAAATTACAAGTATGCCATTATTACAGTGGATTACTTCACTAAATGGGCAGAAGCGGAGCTCTGATCATGATCTCTATGATGAAGATATAGAAGTTTATGTGGTCCAACATCATCAGCCAATTCGGGGTACCACAACAGGTCATGATCGACAACGGAACCCAGTTTGATAGTAGACAGTTCAGACACTATTACGAACAATTAGGATTATGAAGTGCTCCTCCTCAGTGATCCACCCATGAGCAAACGGTCAAGTTGAGGTAGTCGACAAGATAATAAAGCAGAACTTGAAGACCAAGCTTGCTGACAAGAAGGGTCAATGGGTTGAGAAGCTGTCAAATGTGTTATGGGCATACAGAACGACAGCTTGAACAACAACCGAAAAAATATGTTCTTTCTCGTTTATGGTTCAGAGGCAATGATCCTTGCATAGTTCGAGGTTTCATCATTCAGGCAAACTCATTTCGACCAAGAATATAACAGTGACCTACTTCTAGCTAATTTGGACTTAGTAGAAGAACAGATGGACTTAGCTTGTTTATGAGAAGCCACTAATTGACAAATGGTGGCTCGATTCTACAACAAGTGATTTAAAGTACGAACATTCAAAAAATATGACTTGGTACTGGGATTGGTACTTTTAGGCGCTCGAGAAGAGGCCCTCGATCCTAACTGGGAAGAGTCGTACATGATCCGCCGCTACATAGGCAATTGTGCTTATTACTTGTCAAACATTGACGGTGCTCGCATTGTCCATGTATGGCACGCGGAACACCTGCAATGTTATTATATTTAAGCACTCTATTGTAATGTAATTGTATCAATGTCTTGACCTCATACTCAATAAATGACATCCGAAATTTTCCGCACTTAGTAAATTTTTTGTATGTTTTTACGACATGGTGACCTTGGTAAAATATTAGATATGCAACTTGAATCAACTTCATTTCGTGAACTAATTCAACTACGCTTTTTTTGTGCAACCTGAGCAACACCAAAGTGCGGCCTAACATTGCTTTTAGCAATGTCAATTTTGATAATTTTGATTTAAGTGATCTATGTGAAATGCGACCCAATAGCCTCGGTGGTCGGGCTAACTAACGATAAGTTTAAAAATTGAAACATTTTTCCAAGTGTTGGAGCTCGTGAAAATGGCGACATTGTACAACCAAATATCTTTGACATAAAAATAACTATATAGAGCAATGATTACTCCCAAAAATTACTCGCGGTTATCGCAGTATAGTTGGGGTGTCGATTCTTCAGAGAGATGGTTACAAGCAACTAATTTACTTAAACAAAAATGTTAGCAATAACTTAATGAAAAGATAATGATTGAGTTGGTAATATGAAATAAAAAAAACTCTGGAAAATACTTAAGAGTTATCAGTATAGAGAAACAGCAAAGAGTCAGAAATCCCTATTGTATAAACTTTCTATATTCAGTTATTAATTCCTTTTATTACTCAATTGAAGGTTTCATATCCCAAACTAATAATCAGAAGATATTCAATTCAAAACACATTAAATTCTAAGGTAATCGATGATTTACTTTCTCTATGTTAACAGCACACAAAGTTATCGTTATGACCTATCTAACGTCGACAATATACCCACAGGCAATACTGTGGTAGAAGATCAACTCATAAAACAACTTTACTTGTCACAAATGTATTCCCCAATCACACATAGAAGAAGCATGACTATTCCTATATGCAAGTTGGAAAAAACACAATCTCTGGATTCATAAATCAAAAGATAATAAAGAATAACAAAATATCAATTTTATTAAACGTTAAAAGTATTTAGGAATCAAAAACATGAACATAAGAAATCAATTACAAGAGTCAATCCTTAGCTTTGCCTATGAGATTAGTTCTCCATGTAGAAGAGAGATATATCATTGATAGATCGGAGAGACGTCATGTCAGTTTGAAGTTCTTTGTTCTTCTCTCTTGAAATTATATTTATGGCTCTTTGTTGTGTGTTCACCCTCTGTTTATCCCTATTTTTCTCCTCCTTTTAGGGTTTGGACGAACTTAGGTTTATATAGAGAAGTCCCGAAGTCCATATATGCGTAAAACACGACTAAATTAAGTTTCTGGAACTCCCTAGAGGCGCCACGGTGCCAGAAAGCATGGGCTACGGCGCATAACTCGCGGCCATGTTGTATGGCATGGATTTGCTGAGGGTGCCGCAGCTCCTGGTGGTTCTTTACTGGTGCTATATTTTCTTCGTCTCTGCTCTTCCCGCGTGCTTGAGATATGTCTGTTAGGTCCCGAAACATGTGTAATTGCTCCATTCTTCATGTCCATTGCTTCCTAATAACAAGACACAAATTAAACTATAATTAAGATTAAATACATGATAAACAAATCGAGTTAGCGGCATTCAAAGTACACTTTCATGCACTTATCAAGTGACTTAAAGCATTCAATGCATAGTGACAAAAAATAAAGCGACATTTGATTTTATGGCGATGAAAAATAAACACGACATTCATCAAAGAAAAACATTCATTCATTCATTAACAAAAGTAAAATTGTCCATAACTGTACATCATTTTTTCTTACCAATAAAATTATAAAAATACAAGTAAAATGAGCTAGGCTTGGAGAGGAGCTTGTTCATCGGTGACCTCCCCAACTGTCACCTCGGAAGCAGGGGGTGTTGGACAATTATGACCCATAGCATCACTATTTGTAAAAGACATTGTGTTTTTGTACAAATTAACTATGTGACAAAAGGAAATTGTTATTTTATCATTATTGTAATTGGATTACTTAGATATATATAATGATAAAAGTCTATATGGTTAAATCAGATTAATAAGATATGAGACAGTATTAATCCAAGAATGGTTTAATCATTAAATATCTCTAGTCGTAGTATTATCGAGACTAGACATTGAAATGCGGAATAGACTAGTAGTACACTTGTGCGCGTTATGGAAGCTTAACGACATAGTTCTCATATATTTAGGTATTGGATACTTATGCAAGTGTAAAAAGAGGTTATGTTAGCCGTTGGACCGGGAATAGTTTCGCTCTAGATAGACCCCCTCGGAATCCCATTGGTAGTATGACTATGTGTCTATGGGAATCCGAATCAGGGTAGGTGTATGTGATCTTTAACCTAAGACTTACATCGCTATTACTTGCGACAATCAGTTTACTTTGATATTGGTCGTCTGGAGCTTTAACAGGTTCTGTGTACGCCTCTATTGGTTTTACTGAGAATCGTAGTGTATTGGATGTGATGTCAAGATGGGAGTATCACTTCATTCATATGGAGATGATGGTCACACATGATACGGAACTAGTACTCTTAAAAGTTGCAGCTATCGGGAAAGTATGACTAGGTCATGACTTTTCGATTACAGAGACTAGTTACTCGGGATCTGATTTATGCTTCGTATGGGGCAGACACAGAGCCAGTCCTAGGCCTAACATGTGCCATCTGGTACTGGATCGTATTACGCATTACATATTATTACTACGTCTGATACAGATTATATTCCTCGGTGAATATTTCTGAAGAATTGGGTAGGCACGGTGCTTTTCTAGAAGCAAACCATGTCTTGTAAATCGGTGAGAACGCGGTACGGGGTACGCACGTGTCGGATAGTCTGACCACCGTATTTACTGCCAACATATCCATGAATCTCTTGGGTCGCTTCCCAAAGATTCACCAATGACATTTGACTCGAATAGAATTAATCTAGGATTAATTATGAGAGAGAAAATTAATTTGGGATTAATTGCGGCAAGAATTAATCTGTGATTAAATTTGTATAGAAGAGAGAACGCGATTAATTTGGAATTAATCGATAAAATAAATTTAATAGTTAAATTGGTTTTTTCTGTTTAATTTATTTATTTGGGGCTAAAATAATATATCGGATATAGTAATTGAAATTGGATTTCAATACGAAATTAAAATTGGATTTTAATTCGAGCGAACGAATTAATTTAGAATTAATTCGTAAGCGACTATCGTAATAATTTTGCGTGGCATAATTATTTAATTAAATTGGATTTAATTATTTAGCGACGGCAAATTCATTTAATTCGGAATTAAATGAACTCAGGCCCAAGCTTAGTTGTGTATTGGAGAAGCCAACTTAAATTTTGAATTTAAAAGTGGTGGGACCACTTGACTTACATCACTTGTCAAAATTTGATGTGAGTAGTTGGCATCATTTATGGTAAACCTTTAACACACAACCTAACTAGTTTTGAAAACACAACATTATTCTCCTCTATTCTCCCTCCTTGGCCGAAACTTGCTTCTCTCTTGGAAGTGAATTTTTTTTCTTCAAACTTTCACAAAGCTAGCACTTGAGGAGTCATTTGAGGTGATAGGGAAACTCACCCAAGGGTTTAACAACAAATCAAAAAGCTTGGAGCTTCATCCTACAAAGAAATTTTTGAAATTTCTCCCAAAATCAATGTAAATATTTCAGCAACTTTACTTGATTAATTCACATCTAAAATCATGTTTAGGATCTTGGAAGCATGTCTTAGAGACTAACAGGGGGAACTTGTATGTTAAAGCATGAAGAAGCTTATTGGTTGAAGCAAGATGAGCATCGAAAATGGTAGTGATGCCTCGTAATTCAAGCACAACCTCGAGGATCCTGGAAGTCGTCCCGTCACCGAGGAATTCAAAGTCGAGGTGGGGGAATTGAAGCCAAAAGGTGTAGATGACGTTCATCCAGGAACGTCCTTCTTAACCCCCTCGAGCTCCTTCTAGAGCCCTTGATTTGGTTGATCATTAGCAGCGAGCCTCTGTTTGACTCACTTCAGCTCCTTCAGCTATTCTTAAACCTTAGATGTATTCTCCTTCGCCGCAGCAAGGTCACCTTGGAAGCAACCTTCTCAGAACAAAGATAAGTACTCCCTTTGTCCAGTATCTCATTTGCAAAGGCAAACTTTCCCTTCAATACAGAGGCGTCAGCTAGCTCTTTGTATGCCGCAACGAGGTCGCACCTTGTTTTGGTCGTAGAGCTTACACCTCTTGCAGTTTGAGGCCGAGCATGGTGGTCTGCAAAAGAAAAATTAAGTTAAAAATAGATATAACCTAAGTTCGACTTGAAGAAATACTTACAGCGTGGTTGATCCTCGAAATTTGCTTTGTGACTGCGTTGAGAATGTTGCAACTAGCCACCATCTTACCAAGATCACCGCTGAAGTGAGAATCAATCGTCAGAGCTAGCGACCATGTGAGCTCCTTAACTACAAGGTCAATTTCAGTGACCTCCCCCTCAGGCATTGTTATTGTTTACAGGGCCGATAGGGAGAGAGGCATTTCTTCAGGGGTGCTGCTCGCGGGACCCTTTCCATTTTCAACCTTGGTGTGAGTTCGCTTCAAATGTGGAGACTGAGTGATAGGAGAGATCTTGGGCATGATTATTCGGGGGCTGATGGGGGATCTTGTTCAAACGGATCTCTATCGCGTCTCACCATCCTCGTAATGACAATATTAAAATGCATTTTAGGCCCGTTAGAGCTTGAGCTGCTAGTGTTGGAGCTATTGGTGTTCGCGGTGCGGTTCAGGTTGGTTTTTTAGTTTTTCACTTCAAACCGCACGGGTTGGCGGTTTGGAAAATTAGAAACCGAAACCACAAATTTGATAAGGAAAACCGCGGCGGTTCGGGTTGGCGGTTTAGTGGTTTGGGAGGTTCGACGGTTTGGATTATAAATTTTTTTAAGGAAATTTTGTGTGTTTTCATATAATAATTGAAGAGAAAAAATATATATTAATTTTCATTTATACATTTCATATTGTCATATAATCATTAAATATCTTAAATTTCATGGTTTAAAAGAAGAAAAATATAAAATAATAACTAATTTGAACACGGGTCGGTGTTTTAGGCAGTTTGGGTCATGGTTTGAGTCAAAATTTACGGTTTTGGGCGGTTCAGGTCGCGGTTGGGTCAAAACCGTACACCGACCCGAAATTTACGGTTCGGTTCCGATTGACCTGAAATTATTTTTAATTTTTTTAAACCGCACGTGCAGTTCGGGTTGTGCGGTTCGGGTCGGATTGCGGTTTGACCCGAAACCGTGATCATCCCTAGTTGGAGCTGATTTCTTGCACATATTTTACTGACATTAGCACACGAGTGTCATTTGGTTCGCTACCAGAATAGCTTTATTCCTCGGGTTTGATCTAATCGACCTCCCGCTGATGCTCTCTGATGTCATGGCACCACGCGTAACTCGGACCACCAGTTAAGGGTGCGAGCTCAAAGTTGACAAAGGCCTCCTCGGTGAGTTAATTCAGGAACTTGAGGTCATCGAGTTACTATAGAGTGTCCAAAATCAGTTGCTTGTTGGAGTCGAGCTTCTTCTGCAACCCCGTCTCTTCTGTAAAAAGGGAAAGAAAAGGCGATTTTAGTGACAGCTCGAAAATAACAACTACAAATACAAAGATATTCTTAGTAAATAAGATGAGCAACTCAGACTCTTAGTTGGGTTAAATTCAAAATCCTTTTTAGCAATGCAATCCATGATCGGCCCAGCGATGTAAAAGAAACGGTCTTTATAACTCCCTACGTTGGAGGAAGATTTGGCGAGCAGCTTGCCAAAATGATTAGCTCTCGTGGTCAAATAATAGATGTCATCCCACTTTCCCTCTCTACCCATGGGGTTTTCGTTCATCTTGAACAAATACTTGATTATGTTATCAATGGGTGAGACCATGCTCGTCGTATCCACATGAACAACGAAGCCAGATAATGGTATAAGTTGGGCAACCATTGAAATGATGTGACCCCAAACAGGTTCAACAAGTGAATAAAGAAATCAAGAATGGGTAATCTTAACCCAGCCTTGAAGTGCACATGGCTCAAGACGATGTATCCTCGAGGTGGAAAAAAAATATTTTTCCCCAAATATTGGACGAGCAGTTTATACCCATAGAGGATGGAATATGGTTTTATGAGCTTAGCCAGCTCCCTTTGTGACATCTTAAAATCAAGCTCAATGAGGTCGTATTGCCTATGACACGCTTGTTAGACAGTTATGACCCATAGCGTCACTATTTGTAAAAGACATTGTATTTTTGTACAAATTAATTATGTAGTAATGGAAATTGCCTTTTATCATTTCGTAATTAGATTACTTAAATATGTGAATGATGAAAGTCCTTATGATTAGTTCCGGACTGAGATGATATGAGACAGTATCAATTCACGACGGTTTAATCATTAAATATCCCTAGTCGTAGCATTATCGAGACTGGACATCGATAATGCGGAATATACTAGTATCGCACTTGTGCGTGTTATGGAAGCTTAACAGCATAGTTCTTATATATTTAAGTATTGGATACTTATGCAAGTGTGGTAGGAGGTTGTGTTTTACCGATGGTACGGAAAACAGCTTCGCTCTGGATAGACCCCACGGAATCCCATTGGTAGTATGATTATGTGTCTATGGGAGTCAGTATCAGGGTAGTTTTATTTGGTCTTAACCTGATACTTGCATCGCTAGTACTTGCGACAATCAATACGCTTTGGTTTTTGTCATCCATGACTTTAACAGGTTCTATGTACGCCTTTTCTGGGTTTATTGAGAATCGTAGTGTATTGTATGTGATGTCAAGACGGAAGTATCACTTCAGTCATATGGAGATGATGGTCACCCATGGATACATAACCGGTTCTCTAAACAGGTTGCAACCGTCGGGATAATATGACTAGGTCATGATTATCCGATAAGAAATAGACTAGTTGCTAGTGATCTGATATATGCTTCGTACGGGGCAGACATTATTCCAGCCCCAGGCCTTGCATGTGACATCCGATACTGGATCACAAGATACGCAATACTACGTATACTACGCCTGACATAGATTATATATTCCATTAAGAATATTTCTGGAGAATTAGGTAGGCATGGCGTTTTGCTAGAAGCCAACCTTGTCTCGTAAATCGGTAAGAACGTAGTACAAGGTACGTACGTGTTCGGATAGTCCGACGACCAGATTTACTGCCAACATATCCAGGGATCTCTTGGGTCGCTTCTCGAAGATTCACTGATGACGTATGATTCAAACTTTATTAATCTAGGATTAATAGTGGAGAGACTTTATCTGGGATAAAGTACTATTTGAAGAGAGAGAACGATTAATTTGGAATTAATCGATAAAATTATCTATTCGATATATTATACGCAATTGGATTTCAACGCAGAATTAAAATTAGATTTTAATTCGGGCTAACGAATTGATTTAGAATTAATTCACAAGCGACTTGAATAGTAATTTTGCTAGGCATGATTATTTGATTTAATTACGACACAACGAAAAACTCGTTAATTCGGAATTAACGAAACCGAGCCCGGAATGTGTTTGCGACGCCACTCGATTTTGAATCAAGTGCGGCCGGAAGTCACATCGCGAGTCACATCACTTGTCACTTTAGTGATAGATGTCTAAGTCACCTTTTTGGTGAGTGACATGCAATCACTATTCATGAAAGAAGTGGTTGTGGGCATTTAATGAGCTTTTGGAGCCAAAATTTTGGTTTGACTTTTGAAGTATATACCAAATATTTGGTTATTGATTTTATGCAATGGTTTTTAGAAAAGAACAACACAAAATCAAAGCATAACTCTCTCTCCCAAAATAGCCAAAACTGTGAGCTCTCCAAAGTGAAAGAAAATCATTTTCTTTCTTCCATCTTGCTAGCACATTAGAGGATCAATACAAGGTGATAGGGAAACCGAACTAAGAGCTTGGAATCCATTGAAGCTTGGAGCTTGTTCAACAAAATCTTGCTTGGCCGTGAGCTTCCACAAGGAGGAAAAAGTTTTGTTGATCATCACATCCAAAGTCGTTCAATGTAAGTGTGTTTCCGCCACTCTTCGTTGCGTATTTATTCTATTTCTATGCTTAATATGATCTTGGGATTAACCTAGAAACCCAACAATGGTATCAATGAGCCATTTTGAGCTTGAAATAAACTTAGGGTAAAATTTGGGTAAATTGTTTTTGAGCATGTATTGACTAAATTACTTGTTTAAGCATGTTTGTGAATGAATGACTTGGAGTTGTTTGTGATCAATTTTCTGAAAAATGGATTGGATCAAATTTTCCCCAAAAATGAGGCTTGGCCGAATGCTTGTTACCCTATAAAGTCATGGTATTTTTGTTCCTTTGTCATTGGATGACTTGAAACAATTGGGAAATGTTGATTTGTAATTCAATAGGATTGAAAATGAAATCGGAATAAAAAACCCACCAATGCCGTGAGCTTTGAGCATGTGATAAGATGATTTTTGAATCAATTATGTTGGACATAAGTTGAGGATAATAAGCATGATTAATGGATTATATTAGTATTTTGGAAATGTTAATTTAATAGATTAATCATGGCTAAACACTTTGATTTATTAAATTATGAATTTTGGAAAATTGGAATTTAATAAAGGGTTTGTAATTTTTGTATTTGGGCCTTATGGACTTGGTTGGGCCAAGTAGGTTTGGGCCAAATGGATTGGATCCATATTGGGCTAAATCATTCCATTAAGTCCAAATATAACAAATGGGCTTTAAATGTTTAATTGGGCCTAATGGGCCAAAATTGATTTCTTGGCAAATAAGGGTGATTCCTTACTTGGGCCTTGGTATTTGGGTTTGACCCATATTGACCAAAACCCATGCCTTATGAAATCAATTGAAAGCCCATTGGACTTTTAATTAAACTACATTGGATGTTAATTGGGCTTTGAGACCCATTTAGATTAGATTTGGAATCTAAGTCGTTAAAGCGCATTAAAAAGTGTAGATATTTAATTTGGAATTAAATAAATGAATTAGTATTGAATACAAATTAAATTAGATTTAAAGAGTAGTTCGATATAATTCAAGAATTCTTACTTTGAGTACATATTCTCAAACGAGTTGGACTCGCGCAAAATCAAATCATTGTTTGAACATTGGATGATCACTAATATTCAAAGATTAATTAATTTGATTAGATTGATTGAATAACATGCTTGAATGAATACATGGATGTGATGAATGAATAGCGTATATCGGATGGATATTAGAATGGAAAGGGCAATTTTAGAAATTATTGTAAATTTAGAATTTATAAATTGACCTGCGTGTCCAGCCTTCTCTCTTTATTGATTCTTTGTATTCTTTTCTCACCTAATTCCCCAAAATGTTAATGAGGTTTCTATTATTGTATTATGTAATTGGGTAGAAGTAGAATAGTGTTAGTCGGGGAGAGGAAAGTGAGTGATTTGTTCTAGGAACAAATTGTTAAATATCCATCTGCATATCGTTATTAATTTACGTTTCGCGCCTTATTATGCTTTTAGAATGCATGCTTAAGGGTGTATGATGAGACATAACAAAGATACCCTCAAAACATATGAAGCGTTTTCCTTCCATTGAGTGATTCTTACTCAAGATCCAAAATTGGCACTGGTTTGTTGGCCAAAGTCAAGACCTTTGTCAATTGCGGATGTGTTTGAATCATGAAAGCTTTGTTCCATATCGGTGTCTTATCCAAGTGTGATTTGTTGGCCAAAGTCAAGATCACTTCTTGTCCATCGACATTGATTACAAAGCTTTCCAACGTCAATGGGTCCCGCTTAACTGGAATCATTAAACTTGTTGTGCCAAAGCCAAGGCTTAGTTGATTCAGAGGAAAAAGGTTAGGAAAATATATTGGATATATTGGCATATATATTGTATATATGTTTCGGACTTGGAGGTCTACCTACCGGATCTAGGAATTGGATATGATCCAATTGATCTTCGAGATCTACCTAGTTAAATATCATACAGCTTGTTGGCCAAAGTCAAGGTTGTGTGTTATTTAAACGGGATCCTAGCCCACTAGGAAACTAGGTTTCCCGAGTACTCCACAGAGAGTTAGAGGCTCGCCGAAAAATAGTGGGAGGCTAGTATTGAATTTGCAATTTCGTTCAAATACTTAGCTTTACACGCTTTCAAAATTATTTCGTCAAATTATTTTATTAGTTGGACTAATATTGTATATTTTTTCTTGTAACAGTTAGACTGTACCCTTACATTGTTAATTGGATAATTAGATTATCGCAATTAAAATAACTGGAAAGAACAGTGTCCGGGACATCATCATGGGCGATAATATCTTCAACGGCACTAACTTTTCCGATTAGGACATGAATCTAAGGATAGTCCTTGGATCCGAGAGGCTGCTATATACTATAGAGAGACCTTTTGGGCCTAAGCCCAGATCTGATCAGTTGCTCGAGCTAAATCTTTGGAAGACACATAGTGATGACAACGCAACTGCTCAATCTATCATGATTACTGCTATGACTCAGCAATTCCGTCGACAGAACAAGGGATTGGATCCCTATACCATGTTGGCGAAGTTGAATGATCTACACCGATCTAATCTTAGATCGCAGAGATATGAGTTACAGAAGAAGCTCTTCCGCACTCGGATGTTGGAGGGTACATATGTTGAACTTCATGTGACACAGATGATTGTCGATATCGAGCAGCTTGGACAAATGGGGATTGTCTTTGAGATAGAGACCTATATAGATTTGATCTTGCAGTCTCTCCCAGACACTTGGAGTGGGTTCATCATGAACTATAATATGATGAACCAATAGCATACTCTTGGAGAGTTGATGTCCACGCTGCGTGAGGCAGAAAATGAACTTCTTAAGGGCAAGAAGCGCGAGGTGCACTTCGCTTCTACATCTCGGACTCCGAGGGCTGGCCCAAGGCGACTGGAGGTATCAAGAAGAAGAAGAAAAAGAAGGGCAAAGGCAAAGAGTCAAAGGCTTCTGGGAAGCCTAAGGACAAGTCTCAGGATGTATGCCTCAAGGGCGGCAAGCGGGGTCACTGGAAGCGTGACTGCCGCGAGTGCAAGGCACTCCAGAAAGAGATAAAGGCGGGCAAGGCACCGGCCTCATGTATGTTTGTTATAGAAATAAACATGACTACTTCTAGTTTTAAAAATTGGATTTTTTATTCTGGTTGTGGTACTCACATTTGTACTAATGTGCAGGATATGCGGATTAGCAGGAAACTGGCGTCAGGAGATTGACCTCCGTGTTGGAAATATGACTTCAGTCGCCGTTTTGGCCGTTGGCACTTTTGTTTTGGAACAGCCCTCGGGGCATGTACTTGAACTAACAGACTGTTATTATGTACCTAGTTTGACTAGGAATATTATTTCTGTATCTATATTAACCCAATGTGGGTATACTTTTGTATTTCGAAACACTGACCGGCGTAAACACACACGTATAACGCAAGCACACGTATCGTTCAAGTAGTATAAAAATATCGATCCCACGAGGACTTAATTCCTACTGTTGTTATTAATTGTTGAATCTATTTATTCACAAATATCTAATTAAATGGATAAGAGAGATATTGTTTGTTTGATTGGTTGAATGGCTTTACTAAATGAATAAATAAATAAAAAGACAAAAGAAAATACTAAAGAAAATACAAAAGACACAAAGATCTAGGGTTGTGATTTCTTTCAATACCATTTTAAAGATGAAGTGATTATTATATAGATGGGTAAAACATTGATTTATTAACCTGTAACACGAAATTATGCGAAAGCATCTGTCGATGGTCAGACACAAATATCCAGTGTAACCCAATTGAACCATATTCCTATGTCAACCACATTATCTGGATTCATTAAGATTGAGTTCCAATTATGGCTACCCTCGCCCGACAGGTATATTCCTATCCTGTAAGGAAATCTATTAAAGGGTTATCTATCCTCAAGGAAGATCGTGGGTTATTGAGTCTAAGGTCTTAAACTTAAAATCCCTATGTCTAGTTCATTTTAAGTTTACCTAATCAATTTTATTAATGGCCAATTAATAAAAAGCATTAAGATTAAGACTCAATAAATAAATCTTTATAATACCCAAACTATAATCTAACCCTTATAAACCGGTGATAGTGAAATTCATCACAACCCCAGATAACTATTTAGTTACAACACATAACTAGGACTAATAACTGAAAAATAAAAGACATAAAGTAAAAATACTGAAAAGTAAAATAAAATAAAATGCTAAGGTAAAAGGAATTACTTTTACTACTACTAATTTAGATATCTCCCATAAAATAATATATAAACTTGTTATAATATTACCAACCGACCAATCTGGCGGTATCCTGATTAAGTCAAATTAAGTCCAACCAGCCATATAGGCGGTACCATAATTAAATTACCAACCGACCAATATAGCGGTATCCTTTTTAAGTCAGGTTTAAACCAGATTAAAATAAATTGCCAACCGACCAATATAGCGGTATCCTTTATTAATCAGTATTTTAATTAGTAAATATATTATTTTTAAGGGAGATTAATCTAAATAGTAACAGTAAAAGAATTACCTTTCACCCTAGCTGGGAAATTACTTTCTCATGAATAGTAAAAACTGTAAAAAGTAAAAAGTAAAAACTAAATTACTATTATTACAAATGGTAATTAAAATAAATTACAAACTAAAAAATAAAAAAAAATTTAAATATTTTTAGAGAGAGAAACTCTCTCTTCATCAAAGAGATGAGAGAGAGAAAGGCACACGGAATTATGAAAATTCGCGCTGTATTTATAGAAAATTTGGTCTTCAGCGTCGCGACGCCGGGTCAGCGTCGCGACGCTGGAATAGTAAGACGTGGTACGCTGAGAAGGCGACACGTGGCATGGAGGCTGACTGTTCATGCGACACGTGGCAAGGCGGCTAAGACTCAATTATTGTGATGACGTCATTGATGACGTCATGCTGATGTGGTGATGACGTGGCACTGATGTGGCGAAGACGCGTGTTGCAATTGTCGGCACAATAGGATTGCGACACGTGGCGACACGTGTCTCGCTGTGATTGGCTGATGCTGACGTGGCATGTTGACTTCGTTGACCTTGTGACGTGGCTGATGACGTGATGTGACACATGGCGAAGTTGACTCGTTGACCGCTGACATGGCTGATGACAAGGCGACACGTGTCAAGTCTGAGTGTCGGCAGCATATGATGTTGACACGTGGCACGGCGCACGTTAGCAGATTGGATGTGATGGTGACACGTGGCACGGCGCATTTTAGCAAAGTCAAACTTCTCAAATCCTGATCAGTTGACCAGGCGCACGTTAGCAGATTCGGCGCATGCTGGGCGTCGCGACGCGGAAGGTCTGGGCGGCGCGACGCTGGAAATTACCAAAATGCCCTTTTTCGCCAATTTTCACTGTTTTACTCCAAATCACCTCCAGAATGTCCTGAAACTTTATTATCTACAAAATAACACAAAACACATCAAAACATTCACAAAACTCAAGAAACTATACAAAATATTAGATTAAATGAGTGGGAAATAGTGATATAAATATCACTCATCAAACACTGGGTGTTTTATGTATAAAAATGATATAGAAATTTGCACTGTTGTTGTAAATAATGGTCTTTATATTTTGAATATAAACCAATCTCAAAATGTAACAAACAAAAGGCTTAAAGTAAGTCATAAAGATGAAACTTATATGTGTCATTGTCATCTGGGACACATAAACAAGACTCGCATATCCACACTTTCGAAGAGTGGGTACTTGGACGTATTTGATCAAAATTCATATGACGTCTGCGAATCTTGCTTATTAGGCAAAATGCCTAAATCACCTTTTAGCGGTAAAGGTGTACGCGCCACCGAATTGTTAGCCCTTGTTTATAGTGACATTTGTGGACCCATGTCTAGCCAGGCTAGAGGTGGATATGAATACTTCGTAACCTTTACGGATGATGCATCACGTTATGGTTATGGGTATCTTATGAGACACAAGTCGTAAACTTTTGAGAAATTCAAAGAGTTTCGACACGAAGTTGAAAAACAGACCGGTAAAAGTATTAAGACATTACGGTCGGACCGTGGTGGCGAATACTTAAGCAATGAGTTTCTTGACTACTTGAAAGAATATGGTATTCTTTCACAGTGGACTCCTCCCGAAACACCGCAATTAAACGATGTGTCCGAACGGAGAAACCGAACCTTGTTAGACATGGTAAAGTCTATGATGAGTCGTACTGAGCTACCTATTTCCTTCTGGGGATATGCATTAAACAGTGCAATACTTATTTTGAATAAGGTTCCATCAAAGTCTGTTCAACAGACTCCGTATGAGATATGGACAGGAAAGAAACCGGGTTTCTCATTCCTGAAGATTTGGGGTTGCTGGGCATACGTCAAAGGTTTGGAAGGTACCAAACTTGAACCCAAATCGGATAAATGCCTTTTTGTAGGATATCCTAGGGAAACCAAAGGATATTACTTATATCAAACACGAGAGAATAAAGTTTTTGTTGCTCTACATGCGGTTTTCCTTGAGAAGGAATTCCTAAATGCAGTGATAAGTGAGAGGAAAGTAGAACTCGATGAAATTTGGAGTGATACTGTTCCTGGCATAGAATCCTCAACGGAACATGAACAGTTCATCAGGGATGAAGCTGTACCATAATCTTCGATTACACAAGGACCGCGTAGGTCGGAGAGAGTCAGAAAACAACCTGAGAGGTATGGGTTTCTGATCTCACCTCATGTAGATATCAATCTCATTGAGGAAGACGAGCCGGTTACGTATGAGGAAGCGATACAAGGTATCAACTCCAGTTTATAGCAAGATGCCATGAAGTCCGAAATGGATTCCATGTACACCAACCAAGTTTGGACACTGGTTGATGCACCAGAAGGCGCAAAGCCTATTGGATGCAAATGGGTCTTCAAGAAGAAGACCGACATGGATGGCAACATAAAAACGTACAAAGCTAGGCTTGTAGCGAAGGGGTATCGTCAACGACATGGTGTCGATTACGACGAAACTTTCTCACATGTTTCCATGATTAAATCCATTCGGATAATGCTTGCTATTGCTGCATATTTCGATTACGAGATATGGCAGATGGACGTCAAAACCGGTTTCCTTAACGGAAACCTGTTGGAGGATGTTTATATGCAACAGTCTGACGGTTTTGTCGTGCCTAAACATGCAAACAAGGTTTGCAAGTTAAATCGGTCCATTTATGGACTGAAGCAAGCGTCGCGTTCTTGGAACCAACGTTTTGATGAGATCATAAAAGAATATGATTTCGTTCAAAACAAGATGATCCTTGTGTATACAAGAAGGTTAGTGGGAGCGCACCGACTTTCATTGTCCTTTATGTTGATGATGTATTGCTTATGGGCAATGACATTCCCATGTTATCATCGGTGAAAACTTGGCTTTCATTAAAATTCTCCATGAAAGATCTGGGAGAAGCAGCCTTTATTCTGGGAATAAAGATCTACTGGGATAGATCTAGAAAGCTGCTTGGACTCTCCCAGAGCATGTACATTGACAAAGTGTTGAAGAGATTCAACATGGATCAGTCCAAGAGGGGACTGTTGTCAGTGTCACATGGCACCACTCTATCTAAGGACATGTGTCCTACAGCTCAAGATGAGAGAGACAACATGAGTCGGATACTGTTCGCCTCGGCAGTCGGATCAATCATGTATGACATGACATGTATAAGACCTGATGTCTCCTATGCTTTGAGCATGTGTAGTCGCTATCAGGCCGATCCAGGTGAAGGTTACTGGATTGCGGTTAAGAATATCCTTAAATATCTTAGACGAACTAATGATGCTTTCTTAATCTATGGAGATGGAGAACTTGAGGTAACTGGGTATACCGATGCAAGTTTCCAAACCGACAAAGACGACTTCAAGTCGCAATCTGGGTACGTGTTTTGTTTGAATAACGGAGCAGTGAGCTGGAAATCTTCTAAGCAAGAGACTGTTGCCGATTCAACAACAGAAGCAGAGTATATCGCTGCAGCTGAAGCAGCAAATGAGGCAGTTTGGATCCGAAAATTCCTAATTGGATTAGGAGTAGTTCCGTTAGCAGCTGAGCTCGTTCCATTGTATTGTGACAATAACGGGGCTATAGCGCAGGCTAAGGAACCGCGGTCTCATCATCAATCCAAGCATGTTCTTCGACGTTTCCATCTGATTCGTGAGATCATACATCATGGCGATGTGAAGATCGAGAAGGTCGCATCAGAGGACAACATTGCAGATCCGCTGACGAAAGTTATACCTCAGTAAAAGTTTGAGCGACATGTACATAGTTCAGGTATTAGATGCTTGAGTGACTGGCTATAGGCCAAGTGGGAGATTGTTAGACAGTTATGACCCATAGCGTCACTATTTGTAAAAGACATTGTGTTTTTGAACAAATTAATTATGTAGCAATGGAAATTGTCTTTTATCATTTCGTAATTAGATTACTTAAATGTGTGAATGATGAAAGTCCTTATGATTAGTTCCGGATTGAGATGATATGAGACAATATCAATTCACGACAGTTTAATCCTTAAATATCCCTAGTCGTAGTATTATCGAGACTTGAAATCGATAATGTGGAATAGACTAGTATCGCACTTGTGCGTGTTATGGAAGCTTAACAGCATAGTTCTTATATATTTAAGTATTGGATACTTATGCAAGTGTGGTAGGAGGTTGTGTTTTACCGATGGTACGGAAAACAGCTTCGCTCTGGATAGACCCCACGGAATCTCATTGGTAGTATGACTATGTGTCTATGGGAGTCTGTATCAGGGTAGATGTATTTGGTCTTAACCTGAGACTTGCATCGCTAGTACTTGCGACAATCAATACGATTTGGTTTTGGTCGTCCATGACTTTAACAGGTTCTGTATACGTCTCTTCTGGGTTTATTGAGAATCGTAGTGTATTGGATGTGATGTCAAGACGGAAGTATCACTCAGTCATATAGAGATGATGGTCACGCAGGGATACATAATTGGTTCTCTAAACAGGTTGCAACCGTCAGGATAATATGACTAGGTCATGATTATCCGATAAGAAATATACTAGTTTCTAGTGATCCGATATATGCTTCGTACGGGGCAGACATTATTCCAGCCCTAGGCCTTGCATGTGACATCCGATACTGGATCACAAGATACGCAATACTACGTATACTACGTCTGACATAGATTATATATTCCATTAAGAATATTTCTGGAGAATTGGGTAGGCATGGCGCTTTACTAGAATCCAACCTTGTCTCGTAAATCGGTAAGAACATAGTACAAGGTACGTACGTGTTCGGATAGTCCGACGACCAGATTTACAGCCAACATATCCAGGGATCTCTTGGGTCGCTTCCCGAAGATTCACCGATGACGTATGATTCAAACTTTATTAATCTGAGATTAATAGTGGAGAGACTTTATCTGGGATAAAATACTATTTGAAGAGAGAGAACGATTAATTTGGAATTAATCGATAAAATTATATATTCGATATATTATACGAAATTGGATTTCGACGCGGATTTAAAATTAGATTTTAATTCGGGCTAACGAATTGATTTAGAATTAATTCACAAGCGACGTGAATAGTAATTTTGCTAGGCATGATTATTTAATTAAATTTGATTTAATTACGACACAACGGAAAACTCGTTAATTCGGAATTAACGAAACCGAGCCCGGAATGTGTTTGCGACGCCACTCCGATTTTGAATCAAGTGCGGCCGCAAGTCACATCGCGAGTCACATCATTTGTCACTTTAGTGATAGATGTCTAAGTCACCTTTTTGGTGAGTGACATGCAGTCACTATTCATGAAAGAAGTGGTTGTGGGCATTTAATGAGCTTTTGGAGCCAAAATTTTGGTTTGACTTTTGAAGTATATACCAAATATTTGGTAATTGATTTTATGCAATGGTTTTTAGAAAACAACAACACAAAATCAAAGCATAACTCTCTCTCCCAAAATGGCCAAAACCGTGAGCTCTCCAAGGTGAAAGGAAATCATTTTCTTTCTTCCATCTTGCTAGCACATTAGAGGATCAATACAAGGTGATAGGGAAACCGAACTAAGAGCTTGGAATCCATTGAAGCTTGGAGCTTGTTCAACATCATCAACAAAATCTTGCTTGGCCGTGAGCTTCCACAAGGAGGAAAAATTTTTGTTAATCATCACATCCAAAGTCGTTCAATGTAAGTGTGTTTCCGCCACTCTTCGTTGCGTATTCACTCTATTTCTATTCTTAATATGATCTTGGGATTAACCTAGAAACCTAACAACGCGGTGTTTGCTATTACTCCATATGGAATGGCCGTCTCGATATGTGTCTCTTGTTATGAGTCCCCACTAGGCTCATTCCCCGTGGCCTCGTGTCTCCACTTTTAATATGATGAGAGCGACACTTTCGACCAGACATCTACAGAGGCGATATCATAGGGTTAGTAGGTTTACAACAGGCTCGAGCTATAAATAAGGTGGCTAAAATTTTAGCTCTAGTGCCCTAGATTCAGAATATCCAGGTCGATGCCATAATTATAAGATATTCCTACGAGGTCGAAAGACATCACTAGGTCATCTAAAACCCACAAATGCAAACCCAGTTCCCTATACACTACCTTAAAGATAAAAAATCATATTTACAATCCATGTATAATATCAACGGAAAACATAAGAAACAACAAATCATAGTAGAGGAGAACGGGTATGGGACACTTATGATGATTGTTGACTGACGGAATACTTGCAACGATGACCAGAATAGTGAATGGTGGTGGCAATAAAGCTTGAATGTCTTCAACTTTCAACGATTTCAACTGAGAGTGAAAACATAAAAGTAGCTTGTGAAGCAAGGATCTTTTCTTATATGGGAGTTCGCCCCAACCGTTAGATTTAGATGATGAACTGTCTTCAAAGATCAACGGTTAGGGAGCATTGTAGATGTGCTCTCTCGTACAGTGTGAAAAGTAGGTGACAGCCCAACATATTAAATGCAATAAGATAGTTACCCCCTCATGTAGTTACGTGCGACGCACTTTATAACTGTCTCCACCTGAAACGATGTGCGATGTGCATGAAAGCTATCACCCCCTTATGATGACCTATAGTGTATTTGACACATAAAAGCTCGTTATAATTGGTCTACTTTTAAGCTTGCTTATCACACTATCGAGCTTCCACCACCCTAAAAGTGTGACAGAAGCTGGGGGAAAGGTTATGGGTAAGAACGAGCTCAATGTTATAATCGACTCAATCAGGTGAAACAGGCCCACTAGCCTAAGAAGCCTTATAGAGGAAGAGTTCAGCTCACAATGATTGATATCAATTCAAGCTCGTAGGCCGTAAGAAGGTACCATCAACCTCGCTAAAGCCACCCGGAACGTGATCCTTCCAGGTAGACCCGGCCAAGGTTCCGGTTCGGAACCGGAACCGAACCGGTTGGAACCGGAAGGTTCCGGTTCCAACCGGTTCCGGTTCCGGTTCCGGAACCGAACCGGAACCTGACCGTTCGGTTAGGGTTCTTACCCTGACCGAACCGGTTGGAACCGCTGGAACCGAACGGTTCCAGCGGTTCCAACGGTTCCAACCGGAACCGTACGGTTCCGGTGGGAACCGAAAGTAAAAAAAAAAAAAAAAAAAAGTTATTTTCTTGGAACCGTAAGGTTCCACAAGTAAATCTCAATTTTTTTAATTAATAATAATGACTTAATGAGGTTTAAAATTGCAATACTAAAACATGAATGTCCACATCCTTTTTATAACCAACTCTTGGTCATTGACTTCTTTATATAAGCGATGTGGGACACAATAGCCAAGTAACAAATATCCCACATCGCTTATATAAAGAAAGCACTAGCCAAGAGTTGGCTATAAAAAGGATTATATGTTAAAAGAATTTTATAAAAAAAGGATTCTATAAAAATGATGTGATAGTATGAAAAAACATTACGATTATAGAATTTTTTTATTTTAAAATTTATTATTAAAAAAAAAAAAAAAAAAAAAAAAAAAACCGGAAGGGGAACCGTAAACCGAACCGGAACCGACCGGTTCGGTTCCGGTTCGGTTTACGGTTCCGGTTCCACTTAAGTGTGGAACCGGAACCGAACCGGAATTAACCGGTTCGGTTCCGGTTCCACACTTGTGGAACCGTGAACCGGCCGGTTCGGTTCGGTTCCGAACCGGAACCAAACCGGCGGCCAGGTCTACTTCCAGGAGCATCCGCGAGCACAACCCATCCTAAGAAAGAGCTCACGTAACGCATCCCCGGACAACCTGAATATCAGGGACAACATATTCTTAAGGTCGTTGCTCGCAGATCGTTTCATAAAGCCCAAATGCCTCATGAAGCTCAGAATGTCCTCGAAGAAACTAATAAAGAGAATAGAACCACCTCAAGGGAGTTTGACCGGTGTGTAATCATACGCGTATAACGCAAGCGCACGTATCGTTCAAGTAGCATAAAAAGTATCGATCCCACGAGGACTTAAAACCTTTTGTTATTAATTTATGAAGTCAAATTTTTACGAGTATCTAATGGATTGGTTGTTTGATTGGATGGTGACTTTAAACTTAAAACAAGTAAATGAAATTGCTTGAAAGTAGATTTAGGAAAATTCAATTTTATAAAACTATCCAGGGTTGTGAATCTTTCCAATATCATTTTTAAAGATGAAGTGGTTATCTTATGGTTGTGTAATATATCGGTTTATTAACCTGGAACACGAAATTATGTAAAAGCCTCTTCCGATGATCAGATACAAATATCCAGTGTAACCCAATTAATCATATTCATATGTCAATTAAGTTATCTGAATTCATTAATATTAAGTTCCAATTATGGCTACCTCCGCCCGACAGGTATATTCCTATCATGTAAGGAAATCTATTAAAGGGTTATCTATCCTCAAGGAAGATCGTGGGCTATTGAGTCTAAGGTCTTTAACCTAAAATCTCTTTTCCAAGTTCATTTTAAGTTTACCGAATCAATCTTATTAATGGCCAGTTAACAAGACGCATTAAGACTAAGGCTCAAATAAATAAACCTTTATATTACCCAAACCGTAATTTAACCCCTTATAAATCGGTGATATTGGACTTCATCACAACCCCGGATAGTTGACTTAGTTACGACACATATTTAGGACTGGTAAAAGCTTAAATAAAATAAAATAAAAGACATAAAGTAAATTGCTGGAAATTAAATACTTAAAAGTAAATGACGGAAAGTAAATGCTGAAAAGTAAATACTGAAAATTAAAAGTTGAAAAGTAAAAACTGGAAAGTAAATGCTGAAAAGTAAATAAAGTAAAAGTATAATAAAAGAAAATGCCGAGGTAAAAAGATCAACTTTTATTACTTCTATTTTAGATATCTCCCTTAATATAATATATTAACATTGCATGATAATTACCAACCACTCAGGCGGTATCCAGTTTAGTCAGGTTAAAACCAATTTCAATGATTACCAACCGACCATAAGGCGGTATCCTCATTAAGTCAGATTTTAACTAGTTTATATATTATATTTAAGGGAGATTAATCTAAATATTAGTAATAAAATTTTTCCATTTACCCCAGTAAAGGGGAGTTACCTCCCCATTACTGAAAAGTAAAAACTGAAAATTAAAGAAAGAAAAGTATTGGGCGTAAAAGTAAATTGCAGAAAGTAAAGACTGAAAAGTAAAGAAAAGAAAGTACGTTGCGTAAAAGTAAAATAAATTAATTACAGAACTGAAAATAAACAAACAAGATACAAACTTCTTAAAATCCTTAAGAAAGAATTCAAAGAGAGTATGATTTGAATCAGAAAATTCTTCTCAATTTATAGACATCACTAGGTAGGGTGCGTCGCGACTCGCCAACCTTATCGCTTCGCGACGCGCCACGTGGCATGCGCTGATTGGCTGCTTTGATTCCCTTATCCGCTGATGTGGTATTTTGGATGATTAACTCAATAATTGCGATGACGTGGCGATGTTGATAGTCGGCAGTATGTGATGGTGACACGTGTCCGGCACACGTTAGCGGCGCACGTTAGCAGGATCGGCGCACGTTAGCAAAATCGGCGCACGTTAGCAAGATCAATTTTCTCAGATTGTGACATGTGTCCCGACGCACATTAGTAGGTTCCGACGTACGTTAGCGGTCGGGACGCGTTGTTCGTGTCGAGACGCCAAAATTACAGTTTTGCCCTTTTTGTCTGTTTTTCACTATTTTGGCCCCAAATCACCTCTAGAGAGTCCTGAAACTTTATTTATCTACAAAATAACACAAAACATATCAAAGCATTCACAAAACTCAAGAATCTATACAAAATATTAGGTCAAATGAGTGGGAAATAGTGATTGTTTGGACCAAAATTGGGCCAAGGATAAAACCGTCTTTTACCTTAAAGCCCATATAGTATACAAAGCCCGAAAATAAAGACTAGGCCCAAAAGATTTCTGTATTATTGTATTACAACTAAGTCATAAGATTAAATACAAAACCCCCTAATTATATCAACTACTCTTCTCCTACTTTGCCCGACACAAAACTTATTCCCACATGCTCAGACTTTCTATCAAATGCATAAGGCACATGGTGGGACTTACGCCAGCTGCCAAGGATGATAATTTTCATCTATAAATAGGAACGAAATTCGAGAAATAAGGCAGAGCTTACTTCTTTCATCCAAGCCTGATACAATTTATTCAGATACTGGTTCTATTTCCCATTTCTAAAGCATTTGTCATCGCCCTCACGGCAATCCAAATAAAGTTGAGGCAGTAATAAACCTCAACTTCATTTTTTTACATATTTACGATCATTTCATACTACTGACTTGGGCGTCGGAGTGTCCTCGGTACCTACCACACCGGTGGGCAGTCTACTCACATTCATTCTTCTTTGTTTTGCAGGATCGCTAGTGCCCCCAATTTACAAATTCTGATTGTGGACCTCGGCCGAATTCCAGCATCCACAATTTGGCGCCCACCGTGGGCCCTAGCGATAATTTCCATACGAAGATTTTGTATTCTACCAACACTCACAGCTTAGTCACTCATGGCTTCAAGCAATGAACAGACACCGGATCCAGTGGCATCACAACTGGCCATGCTACAGGAAAGATTGAAAGCTTTGGAAGAGGAAAATCTAACCATACGTAATTCCAACATGAACCTTCAGAAACAGTTGGAATTAGTTCCATCACCATCCCAGCATCATGATATCTCAGATCAGCCCAATAACCGTATCACTCCAGCTAATCTCTTGGGAGCATTCAACGAAACAACATATAACATTCCATCAAATGATGAGGACCAGAGGGACCTGCCAAATTCTCCCATCAACCAAGCTCAGCAAGTTGCCATCGCTATGAGAAGGGAAATGAAGGAATTTAAAGAAGTGAAACTACCAATAAATAAGAGCAGAGCTGGAACCATTTCTGACACCCCTTCACGGAAAACATCACATCCGTTGAGTTACCACGGAAGTTCAGCCCACCAGACATGAAACTATATGATGGATCCACTGACCCAGACGACCATGTCATCCATTACAAATACAAAATGATGTCAACTGGCTTGGCTCCTCTTCAATGGGAAGCAGGTATGTGCAGAGGATTTGGAGAAACTTTGGGAGGCCCTGCCCTTACGTGGTTCATCAACCTACCATACAAATCCATCAAGTCCTATCAACAGTTAGCAGACAGGTTTGTGGAGCATTCGCCAGCTCTTGCAAACTTGAAAAAACTACTGACGACCTTAGTACCATCCAACAACGGAGGGGAGAATCCTTGCGAAGCTACGTGGCCCGCTTCAACAAGGAGAGGATAACAATTCCAGATCTACATCAGCCGACAGCTGTGGAAGCTTTCAGAAACGGGTTACTTTGTGATAGCGGACTCTATAAAAAGTTAACCAAATTTCGATGCTACACAATGGACCAGGCCATGGCACGAGCTCAAGTCGAAATCAGATGGGAAGAAGACAAGAGGAATAAAGGAAAGATAATTCCTCCAATGTGCAGAATGAAAGAACGCCTCACACTTCCAAACGACATAAAGAATTTGCAAGAATGATACCCAGGCATCATTCGAGAAGAGGAGTCACCCAGGGAAAGAACATCAGCCCCTCCGAAGAGACTTTGATCGTAGAGACCTCTGCCATACAAAGCCCAGGAAGGAGTTCTGGTGGAAAAGCCAAGACTCCCAGATTACAATTTTTCTATTTCTCCAGGAGAATAGTTTTGGTACTAAAAAAGATGGGAAATGAAGTAAGATGGCCTCCACGCAACAGAGAAAGCTTCAAAAAGAAAGACACAAGTAAATGGTGTGAATTCCATCGAGACTACGGCCATACAACGGCTGAATGTGTGGCATTAAGATTAGAAGTCCTCGAGCTGCTGAACAAGGGTTTCTAAGGGATTTACTTACAGAAAAAGGGAAAGCTACCTTCGCTCAGAGAAATGAGAGGGATGGACATGAAGAGGCACCAATTCCACCTCCACCAATCGACAACACAGTGAATTTCATTTCAGGAGGATCGGAGATCAGTGGAGTTTCATATTCAGCAGCGGCCAAACGACATGCCAGGGCTATCATGTCAAAACACATCATTCCACAGTATCTATAGAGAAAAAGTTTACAAACCTGATGATGGAGTTTCCAGAGACGACAGCAATTCCGGAAGTATGAACCCTCATCATGATGCTTTAGTGATCTCCCTACAGGTGGCGAATTTTATGGTCAAACGGATTCTGGTAGATACGGTTCTTCAGCCAACATCATCTTTGCAACCGCCTTAGCGGATATGGGAGCTGAACTGGGGAAAGTTAACAAACGAACAACGGTGTTAATCGGATTCAGTGGTGAGCAGAAATTTACTTTGGGAGAAATAAGTCTTCCAGTCTACGCAGGAGGAATCAACCAAATGACTACTTTCCTAGTCCTGGATTGTCCTTCTGCCTACAATCTTATCATCGGTAGGCCATGGATTCATGAAATGAGGGCTGTGTCTTCCACTTATCATCAACTCTAAAGTTTCCAACGAAGTGGGGGGTTCAGGAAATAAGGGGTGACAGGACTGCCTCGAGAGGATGCTACCAGACAACAATGAAAGCTAAGATCCATTCAGCATAGCAATTACAGAGCGGACCTCATTCTTTGGAGCCTACACTTCCAAGTATTGAAGAATTGGATGAGGTCCAAATTCATTCAGAACATACAAATCACAAAACTCAAATAGGCGCAAATCTTGATTCTCAGCTTCGAGCAGACTTGAGCGAATTTCTACGAAAACAACACGACCGATTCGCATGGTCGCATGAAGACATGACAGGGATTGACCCTGGGTTGATCACCCATCAACTCCACGTAGATCCAGACTACCCTCCAGTCCGGCAAAAAAGAAGGAAGTTCGCCCCAGAAAGGAATCAGATTATTGATGAAGAAGTCCAGAAATTGTTACAAAATGGTGCCATTAAAGAAGTACAGTTCCCAGACTGGTTAGCCAATGTGGTGGTAGTACGAAAGAAAAATGGAAAGTGGAGAGTTTGTATTGACTTCACAGACCTGAACAAAGCATGCCCGAAGGATTCTTTCCCATTGCCACATATCGATCAAATGTTGATGCTACAGCAGCCGGACAGTGTTAATTGAGTGCATGATTCATGGATACAACCAAATCCTTATGCATTCAGGCGACCAAGAGAAGACAGCCTTTGTGACCAACAAAGGCATTTTTTTTTACAAAGTAATGCCCTTCGGCCTCAAAAATGCGGGAGCTACGTATCAAAGAATGGTCAACAAGATGTTCTCTCAACAGATTGGGAAAACAATGGAAGTTTATGTAGAAGACATGCTGGTGAAATCTTCGAGATCTGATCAGCATCTGCAGCACTTGGAAGAAGCATTCGACATAATGAATAAGTATGGGATGAAGTTGAACCCAACAAAATGTGCATTTGGAGTAGCCTCTGGGAAGTTTTTGGGATATGTTGTCACGCGACGAGGCATTGAAGCAAATCTTGATCAAATCAAATCCATACTTGAAATTCCCTCCCCTACCTGCCCAAAAGATGTCATGCGGCTAGCAGGAAGAATTGCTGCTTTAAACAGATTCATTTCCAAGTCTACAGACAAGAGTTTTATGTTCTTCTCAGCCATTAAGAAAGCAAAAAACTTTGAATGGACTCCAGCCTGTGAAGAAGCTCTTAAAGAACTCAAGCGGTACTTAACGTCACCACCATTGTTGTCAAAACCACTCGACAACGAAAGACTTTTCCTGTACTTAGGAGTCTCAGATCAAGCTGTGAGCGCTGTCTTGATCAGAGAAGAAAACAGCACCCAACTACCAGTCTACTACGTAAGCAAGGCATTGCTCGATGCGGAATCACGTTACTCACATTTGGAAAAACTAGTATTGGCTTTGGTAATGTCAGCAAGGAAGCTACGACCCTACTTTCAAGGACACCCGATCACAGTTTATTCAGAGCATCCCCTAAGGAGCATTCTTCATAAGCCGGAGTTGTCTGGAAGATTAACGAAATGGGCGGTCGAATTGGGAGAACACGACATCACTTACCAGCCCAGAACAGCAATCAAATCTCAAGCGTTGGCTAACTTTGTTGCTGACTTCCGTCTCAATCAGAGGGTTTCGATAGATGTAGAAGTCAGTTCAATCCAGACCACATCACTTTGGAAGCTTGCAGTCGACGGTTCCAGCAATAAAAAAAGATGCGGTCTTGGAATGGTGATCACTACTCCCGATGGAGATATACTACGTCAAGCAATCAAATGTGGCTTCAGGGTTACAAACAATGAGGCAGAGTATGAGGCGTTGATAGCAGGAATCAGTTTGGCTAAAGAACTTGGAGCAAGTAGAATAGAAGTGATATCAGACTCTCAACTGATAGTCAACCAACTCCAAGGTTCATATCAAGCACGAGATCCTCAAATGTCATCCTACTTAATGAAGGTGAAAGAAATCCAGTCGACATTTGAAGAATTTACAATAACCCAAGTTCCGAGAAGCGAGATACTCAAGCAAGCAGCGCATTGGCTACCCTTGGATCGACGATGCATGGGGATAAACCACAATCCATTCCGGTAGTGTATTTGAATTGGCCAGCAATTTGGAAAGAGAGCAAGGAGATCACCACCATCACATCAAACGACTCATGGATGACGCCACTCATGAAATATTTGCAAGAAGGACTACTTCCAGAAGACAAAACTGAAGCAAGAAAGATTCAGAGACAGGCAGCAAGATTTACCATATTCAACGGACAGTTGTTGAAAAGGTCATTCTCTGGACCCTACTTAAAATGTCTTACTCATGATCAAGCACAGCATGTATTGTCAGAATTACATGAAGGAGAATGTGGAAATCATTCTGGAGGACGTAGCCTCGCTTTACGCGCCCATTCGACTGGGTATTATTGGCCAACTATGAGAATTGATTCAGCTAATTATACGAAGAAATGCGAGAAGTGTCAAAGGTTCGCCCCGATTTCACATCTCCCTCCTGAGAAATTAAATCCCACTCTCTCCCGTGGCCATTCATGAAATGGGGAATGGATATTGTGGGAAAGCTACCAACCGCCCCTGGACAACGAGTCTACATGCTGGCATTAACGGATTATTTTTCAAAGTGGATTGAGGCAGACTCTTTCGCCAAGATACGAGATAGAGAAGTTCAATCATTTGTCTGGAAAAACATCATATGTCGATTCGGCATTCCCAAAGAGATTGTGACTGATAATGGTTCACAATTTATCAGCAATCATTTCCAAAACTTCTGCAAAATTGGGGGATCAAATTAAGTTTTTCAACCCCTCGATTCCCACAAGCTAATGGTCAAGCCGAGTCTTCCAACAAGACAATTTTAAACACTCTAAAGAAAAGATTAGAAAAAGCAAAAGGAGCCTGGGCGGATGAACTACCAGGAGTCTTATGGTCCTATAGGACGACTATCCGTTCCTCCACAGGAGAAACTCCGTTCTCTCTTGCATTTGGGACAGAAGCTGTGATACCAACTGAAGAAACCATGCCATCTCCTCGTTACCAATGGCTCAGCGATGATGCGAATCAACAACTTATGAATTTTAACCTGGAAACAATTGAAGAATTGAGGGATCGTGCATCCATTCGACTAGCGGCGCATCGACAAAGAATGAAGTACTAATATTCAACAAAATGTCAGAAGCAGAACATTCAAGGAAGGGGATTGGGTACTACGAAGAGTGTTTCAAAATACAAAAGAAGTTGGAGATGGAAAGTTGGGGCCAAATTGGGAAGGGCCATACATCATCACAAGAGTTGTTGGACACGGAGCCTACAAATTACAAACAACTGAGGGGAGACAAATTCACAACAGTTGGAATGCAATTCACCTTAAGCGATTTTACCGGTAATTTATGCGTGCATTTATTTAAATTTGAAGGTTCAAAGTGGTTTTCTACTTTATGTATTGCGATTCGACTTAATAACAAGTCTCATTTGAAATATTATCCCAAAATATCATTAAGTCATTAAATTGTTCTACAAAAGGCGATAACTTAAAGATAAAATTACAAAGAAATTCAAATTTTCGGAGCAGCTTCTTCCGGAATACGTTCAGCAACAACTTCAGGCGCAAGAATTTCTTGAACTTGACCAGTCTGCTCAACCTCCATTCGACTAAGTTCTTCTTTCTTCTTGTCCATCTCTTGAACTCCAGCCGCTTCTTTGGCGTCAGTTATTTCTTTCTCAGCCACTTTAGAGTCGACCTCTTCACCTTTCTCTTCCTCATCACCCTCGTTGGAAGAAGAAATTCCTGCCAGTAATCGATCATACTCTTGAATCCATTTCTCTGGTTCCCAAGCTGCGGTATTCCCTTCAAGGAAATCCTTCATCAGATTACTTCGTTCTTTCATCATAGATTCGAGAGCAATCCCTTCAAGATGCTCAAGTAACTCATCATTCTCCTTCTTTACATTTTCAAATGCATCCTTATAACCTCAATTGTAACCTCAGAAGTTTCCTTTCCATCTTAAGAGTAGCCTTCACCTCCTTCAACTCCTTTTCCAATTCTGCATTCTTTTTTCCAAGCGACTTCATTTGGACCATTTCCTTTTTCATTGCTGCGAATGATTTTTCCATTTCTCTTTGCTTCCTGAGATTCGATTCGACATACCGTTGCATGTGTAAGCTACACTCCATTGCCTGAAAAAAGCATTCGATTACAATCCATTCTACAAATTATAATAAACAAAAATTTTTATTTACTTTCTTACTTGGTAATTTAAAGCCGCAGCCTTCTTCATTGACTCGACGGGGCCTATTTTGGATAGCCTTTGTTCATCCTCTTCCAGCAGAAGCTTCTTGATAAAAAGGTCAAGGCTTGATGGGTCAGAAATTACAGTCGACCCTGATGGAATCCTGACAATTATATTGTCAATGTCCTCACTTTCAACCGCTTTCCTTTTTCCCCATTTGACAATGATTTCAGTCGACTGCCCTTTAGCCTTGGGAGTTCCAGTCGACATAACCTGTTGTAATTCAGGAACCTCAACCTCTGGCTCCTTTATCTTAAGCTTCCTAGCCTTCTTTCGGCTTTTTAATTCATCAATTGATGCTACCTTTATTTGTCTCGACATCATGTCCTCTGCGCATAAAATTTCTTTTGGAGTTAAAATCTTTATAAAAAACACTTTTCGTATAAAGCTCGAATCGACCAAGTACAGTAGATGACTTCCAATACGTGTTTACAAAGTGCCAAAGGGGTAAATGTACCTTCTGATTCGAAGATTTCTTTCCACACTAATGTTACCCTTAATCTCTTCTCTACCAAGACTATTCTCCAATCTCTTTGTTCGGCGGGAAGGGCAAGAAGAGCATTAGTATTGGATAAAATTTGAGGTGTTTTGTCGAATAAACTGTTTCGAAATGGACCTGCAAAACAAACAATCCACACATTAGCGTCAAACGACAACAACAATGATAAGTTATCAATAATAGATGGAACCGATACTCACTAAATACACTCCAATATTCTGAGACACTATGATGAGTGGTATTTATATCACTATTTCCCACTCATTTAATCTAATATTTTTGTATAGTTTCTTGAGTTTTGTGAATGTTTTGATGTGTTTTGTGTTATTTTGTAGATAAATAAAGTTTCAGGACATTCTGGAGGTGATTTGGAGTAAAACAGTGAAAATTGGTGAAAAAAGGCATTTTGGTAATTTCCAGCGTCGCGCCGCCCAGACCTTCCGCGTCGCGACGCCCAGCGTGCGCCAAATCTGCTAACGTGCGCCTGGTCAACAGGTCAGGATTTGAGAAGTTTGACTTTGCTAAAATGCGCCGTGCCACGTGTCACATCACAACGAATCGGCTAACGTGCGCCGTGCCACGTGTCAACATCATATGCTGCCGACACTTTGACTTGACACGTGTCGCCTTGTCATCAGCCATGTCAGCGGTCAACGAGTCAACATGCCACGCGTCGTGCCACATCATCGTCCACGTCAGCAGGTCAACCAAGTCAACTTGACACCTCAGCATCAGCCAATCACCGCGTGACACGTGTTGCCACGTGTCGCAATCCTATTGTGCCGACAATTGCAACACACGCCAGCGCCACGTCATCTCCACATCAGCGCCACGTCATCGCCACATCAGCATGACATCATCAGTGACGTCATCACAATAATTGAGTCTTAGCCGCCTTGACACGTGTCGCTTCAACAGTCAGCCGCCTTGCTACGTGTCGCCTTCTCATTGTGCCACGTCGACAATCCAGCGTCGCGACGCTGAGGTCCTTGGCGTCGCGACGCTTGAACAGTGAAAATTCTGCCTATAAATCAGCGCGAAATTTCAGTTACAATACACCTCTCTCTCTCTTGATTTCTCTCTCTAGAATTTTTATTTTTATTTTTAGTTTTTTTTAATTTATTTATTTGTAATTTATTTTAATTACCATTTGTAATAATAGTAATTTAATTTTTACTTTTTACTTTTTACAGTTTTTACTATTCATGAGAAAGTAATTTCCCAGCTAGGGTGAAAGGTAATTCTTTTACTGTTACTATTTAGATTAATCTCCCTTAAAAATAATATATTTACACTTTAAAATACTGATTAATAAAGGATACCGCTATATTGGTCGATTGGTATATATTTATTTTCTGTGGTTTGAACCTGATTAATCAAGGATACCGCCAGATTGGTCGGTTGGTAAATTTTTTGGTACCGCCTTTATGGCTGGATTATGGACAAATATTACCGCCTATATGGCTGTTGGACTTAATTGGACTTAATCAGGATACCGCCAGATTGGTCGGTTGGTTAAATAATATCACAATTTATATATTATTTTATGGGAGATATCTAAATTAGTAGTAGTAAAAGTAATTCCTTTTACCTTAGCATTTTATTTTATTGCAATTTACTTTTCAGTATTTACTTTTCAGCATTTTTACTTTATGTCTTTTACTTTTCAGTTATTAGTCCTAGTTATGTGTCATAACTAAATAGTTATCTGGGGTTGTAATGAATTTCAATATCACCGGTATAAGGGTTAGATTATAGTTTGGGTATTATAAAGATTTATTTATTGAGTTTAATTAATGCTTTTTATTAATTGGATTAATAAAATTGATTAGGTAAACTTAAAATGAACTAGACATAGAGATTTTAAGTTTAAAACCTTAGACTCAATAGCCCACGATCTTCCTTGAGGATAGATAACCCTTTAATAGATTTCCTTACAGGATAGGAATATACCTGTCGGGCGAGGGTAGCCATAATTGGAACTTAATCTTAATGAATCCAGATAATGTGGTTGACATAGGAATATGGTTCAATTGGGTTATACTGGGTATTTGTGTCTGACCATCGACAGATGCTTTCGCATAATTTCGTGTTCCAGGTTAATAAATCATTGTATTTCCTAACTATAAAATAATCACTTCATCTTTAAATGATATTGGAATAAATCACAACCTAGATCTCTTGTCTTTTGTTATTTTCCTTAGTATTTTCTTTTGTCTTTTTATTTATTTATTTATTTAGCAACGCCAATTCAACCAAACAAACAAACAATCTCTATCATCTCCATTTAATTAGATATTTGTAAATAATAGATTCAACAATTAATAACAACAGTAGGAATTAAGTCCTCGTGGGATCGATATATTTTATACTACTTGAACGATACGTGCGCTTGCGTTATACGTGTGTGTTTACGCCGGTCAAGTTTTTGGCGCCGTTGCCGGGGACTTAATTTTCTTGAGTTGTTAATTTTGAAACTATCAAATTTACTTATATCTAATTTTCTTTTCTTTATTTTGTAATTTTTATTTCTTTTGTTTTCAGGTGATTAAAAAAAATGGAACACTATGGGAAATTGAGAAATCACGAACTTTACAAGAAGATACACCCCAAATCTGGGAGCAACAGTCCAGTTTTCTGAGGCCTGTTGTTGAGCCCAATGACTATCACTGGATACCAGAACCAAGTAATACTACTTTTGCTCAACAGAATTCAATGTGGAGATGTGACATATGTAATGGTAACCACCCAAGCGATTATTGCGAGTACAACTACAATTCAGGGTGGCAGTGGCAGAGTATCAGAATCCTTCATGGTATGATGAGCCAACATATTTCACAGAACCATCACATTTTTCATCTTATCCACCATCTTCCTTTGATCCTTATCAAGAACCACAACCATCCGAGGAAGATCAATTGATTCACATGTTCAAAGAACAAGAAGCTCGATTCGATGCACAAATTCAGAGTAACGCAGAATCCATACAAAGAATGACAGATCAGATCAGACAATTAACAGAAAACCAGAACATCATACCTCAAGAACCAGTTTCAGATGACACTGATGAAGCCTTCGAGTACCCAGAAATCCACGATGACACCTTAACAGAGGAAGAGGCTGAGCAGTATCAACAACCAGAGGTATCAGTTCAGGAACCCGAACCGACAAAGTCTCGATTTGATTTCTATTATTCAGATTCTGACGAGGATGAAACTGAGCTGTTTGTACCAACTGCATCAAAAATTGAGGATGAAATTCTGTATCCTCAAAATGAAGATCTTGGAGATTCCATTGCACAAATGTTTGATGAAGATCTACCTGAGCCAATCAGATCAGAGGATGAAGACCTAAAATCTGACATTTCTTTTCATCCTCAGGTTGACAATTTTGAAACAAGTATTTCACAGATGACAGATGAAGAGCTCAATGCAGAAATTTTCAAATACATCTGTGAAGAAAAGGTGGAGCAAGAAGCAGAGCAAATGGAGGAGCAAATGTCTGACTTTATTAAAGATCCAGAGCATTCAGGAAAAACATCGTTGTTTTGGGGAGTAAAACCAAAGATATCACCCAGAAGCTTGAAAGAATGGAACTTCCATTCCAAGTCAAGCACCATACGAGACCTCCTAATTTTATTACTTTCTTTGCAGGAACCACTGGAACAATAAGGAGCAAAAAAGTGACACGAGCACTGAATGAGACAAAATTCTTTTTGCCACTTTACCGTTGGAAGAGACCATTCAAAAGCAACGCTCACGGGATTGTCTTTAATCGGACATCCAAAACGACATTGAAACCTCCTTAACAGATAAATTTCAGTCACGTCTGGCTGAAGACGAAAAATTTAGCGCTAGCAGGGAGGCAACCCATGCAATTTGTTGTAATTTATTTATTTATTTATTTTTGTGTGTGAACTTTTTGATTGGTGTTATTTTTGCAGGAAAAATTAAAATGGAATTTATCAGGACAAAGCAAGCCAGTACAAGCGGGATTTTCAAATAAAAATTTGACAAAATCACGAAGATACAAAGTTGATCCAGAAAAGACGGCCGAGTAAGAAGACTGACTGTTTTTGGGACGCATCCCTATGGATTTATCTGTCGCAAGACATGGTTTTGCCAAAAAAAAAAAACCTAAAAATTACCGAGCGTCGCGACGCACGACCAATTTCAGCGTCGCGACACTGGTTTGTTTACAAGCCTAAAACCAGCAGCCACCACGCACAGATCACTCCTCCTCTTCACAGATCTCACCATTTTCTCTCAACCCAGAAGCCAAATCCAACCGAAATCAGACCATCACCGCAACCCACCACCCACCACGCACGATCCAGCCAACCACAACCGCACCAGCATCAACCGAACCAGCCAACTACAACCACACGCACAGCCGAGATCGACAGAAACCAGAAACCCACCATGACGAGCCCTTTCTTCGCCGAGTCAAAACCAAGCCAGATCTGCCGTGAACCTCACCACGTGAGCCATCCTTGCCAAACCGAAATCTACCACTACCGCCGAGTTCAACCACCGAGCCCTTCCTTCGCCGAGTCAAAACCTAATCCACCAAGCCATTGCCGTGTCTCTCCATCACTGCCGAGCCGACCCACTGCCGAGAAGCGACAACACCAAGACCGGAACCGAGACCTGACATCACCAAACCAGATCCAAGCTACCACTGCCAACCACAGATCAGCCGTGAGTCACCCTTGCCGAGCCGTGAACCACCAAGCCGAGACACCGCCACCACCACCGCCGAGATCTACCAAGCCGACCCACTGCCAAGCAACAAAACCCTCCATCATCAGATCGGTTTGTCAGGCATCAGATTTGATTTTTGTGGATAATTTGTGTGGTTAATTTTGATAAAAATTGGATGTTACAGGTTTTGAAATTTTGGCAGTAAAGGGGATAATCGAAAATTGAATGAGTTGTGGTGATTTGTTGAATTTGAAATTGGAGGATTGTGAATTGAAAGTTTGGCAGTGAATAACTGGCTGAATTCTGAGTTTAGAATTGCAGATCGATGGAATTTTGTAGAATTGGGGGGCGAAGAGTTGAATTGGAGTGTTTGTGGCATTGTTAGATTTAGGTTGTGTTGGATAATCAAAAATTCAGGGGAGACTCTGTCGGATTTTTCTGAAAAATACCAAAGTTGGGATTTGATTGGTGATAATTTTTTAGGATGAATTTGGGGAAATTTTGAGTTTTTAGAGGAGACTCTGTCGAAATTTTCACTAAAAAATGGTAATATCGATCGTGGTAAAAAACGTAAATTGGACATAAATTTTTCTTATGATAATTTTTCCTGTAAAATTTCAGCTGACTAGGTAATATCTTCTAATCTCTTTTTTGTATACATAGTGTGAACTTTTTAATTTTGTGTGTTATTTTTGTAGGGAAAAGCACAAACGGAGCATTTTAATACAGAAGGAATTGTGTTTAACAATCAAAAAGAAGAGAGCTAATTCATTTTGATGGCTGAGTAAAGAATTAAGTCTTAAGACACATCCTAATGGATTTATATACCAAACGAGTAGTGTATTGCGTACACAATTCTGTTGCCTTAATTATTGCTTTTATTTGCTTTTCTGTTGTAATTATCTTTATTTTCGTAGACAGGATCCAGACTTTTTTACCTTTCACGATCCATTTTGTTGTTTAGCTAACAAGCGTCCTCTGGAAGAAACTTGTGCTATTATTGTATTCACCCCTTTCAGGTACTATAAATTCAACCCGTCATTGCACTTTTGAAGGCATCCTGATTTGAAAGAAAAAAAAATACATAAAAAATGGAAGCCACTTCAAGAAGACGAGTTGAGAACATTTGTGTGTTTTGCGTTAGTACTGTTGGTACTAAACCACAATACATAGAAGCAGCACAGGAATTGGGTCGAGTCTTAGCAGCAAGGAATATGCACCTAATATATGGCGGAGGAAATCTCGGACTTATGGGAATCGTTTCAAAGGCCGTACAGGAAGGAGGCAATCATGTTTTGGGAATCATTCCAAAACCCTTGGCAGAAGCAAATCTTATTGAACCACAAACGGAGAGGAACTGATCGTGCCAGGTATGTCTGAACGACTGGTAGAAATGATTAACCGTTCTGATGCTTTTATTGCTTTGCCAGGTGGCTTGGGCACATTGGAGGAAATTTTTATTGTACTATCTTGGGCGAACCTGAACATACACCAGAAACCAATTGGCTGTACAACGTTGATGGGTTTTATGATTTTCTTTTCTTGTGTGTTTCTTGATGATGCTCGAAGAAATGGGTTCGTGTCAAAACCTTTAAAAGAACTCCTCTTTACTGCCAGAACTGCTCCAGATCTAATTGACCAACTCATAGCCTATGAACCGAAAGTTGACCCTATCATTTCAAAGATAAATTGGTCCGAGGACGATCGTGGTAAGAGACGTCGAATTAATCTGGATCTTAACCTTTAATTACCTGTAAAATTTCAGCTAATCAGGTATTATTTTCTAAACTCTTCTTCAACTTTTTAAGACATTGGGGACAATGTCTCATTTAGGTTTGGGGGTGAGGTATAGTTAATAGTACTTGTTTGTATTGTTATTTTTATTTTTAGTCCAAAATTTTTCGAAAAATACAAAAAAAATTGAAAAATTATCAAAAATTACAAAAATATTTTGCATTTTTTGTGTTTTAATTTTGACTAAAAGGTGAATTGGTAAGGATAGCCGAGTAAGGAATTTCCACTCTTGAGACGTATTTCAAACCATTTATTTCGAAATAAGTTAATTTTTGTTTATTTCCTTTTGAATTATTTAATTTGTGAATTCTCCATAATACTGACTAAAATGAATCTTCATATGCTCATTTGACAGGTATTATCAACATGCATAGTAACATATAGACATGAGCTGTAATTGAAAAGTTTGTAATATTCCGTGCTCTAGTTTATTGGAGGAAGCATCTATAAATAGTTATGGAATAAAAAAAAAAAAAAATTTCTGATGTAAAAAATAAAGTATCTAAGATCCGGGTTATTAAGTCTGTAAGGGTGTTTTAACACCTAGTGCCCTAAAACCAACTGGTTTGGGAGTCATTGGCCCAAAGCTCGTTACATGGATCGAAGATACTGCAAAAAATATTCATATCTGAAGTCTGAGTAATTAAGTTCGTAGAGGTGTCTTAACACCTGGTGCCCTAAAGCCAACTGGTTGGGAGTCACCAACCCAAAGTTCGCTACATAGACGGAAGGTATTGTATATAAATAAAAAGTCAAAATTCAGAAAAGCAAAGAAAAAATCAGAAAAATCAGAAAAATATTTCCATTACTACAAAAAGGTGTGAAATCTGATAGAACTTTAGGACAAAAATATTACTCTCTTATCAACTGCACTTATGACTGTTGTGGGCAAAAATGAGTTGTTTAATATTATGTTGACTGTGTATATGAAGAATGGTAAAAATAATCGGAGAATTTACTTATTTAGTAATTTAGAAAGAAACAAAACAATTAGTAACTTGTAGTAGAAGTTTCACCTGATTAGTTACTATCTCTTTATTCTCTTTTCGCTTGTCTTTTTGCTTTTGTGTGCATTAGTTTTACAGTATTTTTACTTTTGTAAAATGTTTGTGGGTATCATTGCTGTAAACCCTCACGAGACTACAACTCGTCCACTAGGGACACCTAGGGGTTTAAAGGCTTGTTGCATATGCTAAATGCAACCGTGATCCCTACGAAAATGGCTTAGTTAAATTTTATTCTGTTATTTTATTCTGTATTTTGCTCGATGACTAGCAAAATGTTAGGTTTGGGGGTGTGATGAGTGGTATTTATATCACTATTTCCCACTCATTTAATCTAATATTTTGTATAGTTTCTTGAGTTTTGTGAATGTTTTGATGTGTTTTGTGTTATTTTGTAGATAAATAAAGTTTCAGGACATTCTGGAGGTGATTTGGAGTAAAACAGTGAAAATTGGTGAAAAAATGGCATTTTGGTAATTTCCAGCGTCGCGCCGCCCAGACCTTCCGCGTCGCGACGCCCAGCGTGCGCCAAATCTGCTAACGTGCGCCTGGTCAACAGGTCAGGATTTGAGAAGTTTGACTTTGCTAAAATGCGCCGTGCCACGTGTCACCATCACAACGAATCGGCTAACGTGCGCCGTGCCACGTGTCAACATCATATGCTGCCGACACTTTGACTTGACACGTGTCGCCTTGTCATCAGCCATGTCAGCGGTCAACGAGTCAACATGCCACGCGTCGTGCCACATCATCGTCCACGTCAGCAGGTCAACCAAGTCAACTTGACACCTCAGCATCAGCCAATCACCACCGCGTGACACGTGTCGCCACGTGTCGCAATCCTATTGTGCCGACAATTGCAACACACGCCAGCCGCCACGTCATCGCCACATCAGCATGACGTCATCAGTGACGTCATCACAATAATTGAGTCTTAGCCGCCTTGACACGTGTCGCTTCAACAGTCAGCCGCCTTGCTACGTGTCGCCTTCTCATTGTGCCACGTCGACAAATCCAGCGTCGCGACGCTGAGGTCCTTGGCGTCGCGACGCTTGAACAGTGAAAATTCTGCCTATAAATTCAGCGCGAAATTTCAGTTTACAATACACCTCTCTCTCTCTTGATTTCTCTCTCTAGAATTTTTATTTTTATTTTTAGTTTTTTTTAATTTATTTATTTGTAATTTATTTTAATTACCATTTGTAATAATAGTAATTTAATTTTTACTTTTTACTTTTTACAGTTTTTACTATTCATGAGAAAGTAATTTCCCAGCTAGGGTGAAAGGTTTTTCTTTTACTGTTACTATTTAGATTAATCTCCCTTAAAATAAATATATTTACACTTTAAAATACTGATTAATAAAGGATACCGCTATATTGGTCGGTTGGTATATTTATTTTCTGTTGGTTTGAAAACCTGATTAATCAAGGATACCGTCAGATTGGTCGGTTGGTAAATTTATTTTGGTACCGCCTTTATGGCTGGATTATGCACAAATATTACCGCCTATATGGCTGGTTGGACTTAATTGGACTTAATCAGGATACCGCCAGATTGGTCGGTTGGTTAAATAATATCACAAGTTTATATATTATTTTATGGGAGATATCTAAATTAGTAGTAGTAAAAGTAATTCCTTTTACCTTAGCATTTTATTTTATTGCAATTTACTTTTCAGTATTTACTTTTCAGCATTTTTATTTTATGTCTTTTACTTTTCAGTTATTAGTCCTAGTTATGTGTCATAACTAAATAGTTATCTGGGGTTGTAATGAATTTCAATATCACCGGTTTATAAGGGTTAGATTATAGTTTGGGTATTATAAAGATTTATTTATTGAGTTTTAATCTTAATGCTTTTTTTATTTGGCCATTAATAAAATTGATTAGGTAAACTTAAATGAACTAGACATAGAGATTTTAAGTTTAAAACCTTAGACTCAATAGCCCACGATCTTCCTTGAGGATAGATAACCTTTAATAGATTTCCTTACAGGATAGGAATATACCTGTCGGGCGAGGGTAGCCATAATTGGAACTTAATCTTAATGAATCCAGATAATGTGGTTGACATAGGAATATGGTTCAATTGGGTTATACTGGGTATTTGTGTCTGACCATCGACAGATGCTTTCGCATAATTTCGTGTTCCAGGTTAATAAATCATTGTATTTCCTAACTATAAAATAATCACTTCATCATTAAAATGATATTGGAATAAATCACAACCCTAGATCTTTGTGTCTTTTGTTATTTTCCTTAGTATTTTCTTTTGTCTTTTTATTTATTTATTTATTTAGCAACGCCAAATTCAACCAAACAAACAAACAATCTCTCTCATCTCCATTTAATTAGATATTTGTAAATTAATAGATTCAACAATTAATAACAACAGTAGGAATTAAGTCCTCGTGGGATCGATATTTTTATACTACTTGAACGATACGTGCGCTTGCGTTATACGTGTGTGTTTACGCCGGTCACACTACCCATTCCTGTCGACCCAAAGATACCCTCATTCCTCACAAAGAAATAATCTGACTGCCAATAACCCCTATCGTTCGTTGGAAGCCCCATTACTATTTGTTCCCTCTTACGACGAAGATACAAAGTATACCTCCCTTTTTCAGTTAAGTGCTCCTTTAGGTAGATGAGTATACTACATCCTTCACCTCAAAAAAAACAACCCTTGTTCAAATGCTAAGCATTCAATCGACAATAAAATCCTCCAAGCGTTCGGCATCAGCTGTGAAGGAGCGATCCCATAATGATCCAAAACTTCCCAAGCTAACCTCGGAATGGGGAATCTAAGCCCATTAGAAAACGATACTACATAAAATCCAATCCACCCAGGAATCTTATAGTCGATTCTCTCAGTCGGCATGGGTACTCTCAACTCCATTGATCTAGGAAATCTGTATTTACTCCTAATTTCCATCAGCATACCAGCCGTCATTCGACTAGTTGGGTTCTTGGTTAGCAAATTGGTTGGCTCACTTGTGCTCACTGCTCCACTAAACTCCCAACTGGCCAATGATCTAATAGGAATTGCATGCACAGGAATTTCACGCGACGAAAACGGTAACAGGTCCCTCCTCGGGAAATTCTTGACGCGACCAGTCCCTTAATAATTTTTCTTCAGTAGATTCACTCGACGATACTTCTACAAATTTATCAATCTGCTCACCTAAACTCTCTAAGGATTCTCCACTCGACATATTCTACTCGACGAGTTTACAAACAAATAATTTCTAAGATTTAGGTTTCTTAAGGATCAAAGTCTACGCACCTCTCCAAACACAAATCCATCAGATAGCGTATGATTCAAAAGATCAAACAACCTAATTTAGCTAAGAACAGTTTGAAGCTACTCTATGAATATTCAAAGGAAAAGAAGAACGCGAAGAAAGTTTTGAAGAAGTACCTTGGAGCCTTGAAGTTTTTCTCCCAACTTGTTGATCTTGTGAATGGAGCAAATGAACCCATCAAGCCACTCTTATACTACTTCTTTTGGCGGTTCTTTTCCCGCCAAAAAGACTTCTCGTTATTCGCGTTAGGTATTACTTCATTAAACGACATGTGGAAGATCTAGGAAATAAAAATATTTCGTCGAATAGAATGATGAATACTGGATTATCACAACTTTACATCACTTGCTCTCAGCAACAAAATTCTCTTCACAACTGCCTTCACCATTTGACACGACATCATTAGATATGAAGGTTGCTTTCATTCAAGAAAAAACAAATTGGGCAAACCCCGGTGCATGCCTCATAATCACTCGACATATGACAAATATATTGAATAGATTATGCATTCGACATATTTCAAGTGGAACTCCTGAATCTACATTCGATTCAGTCGACCAAGGGACATTCCCCATGACTTATGAAGTCAAGTTGAATTCCTGAACCTACATTCGGTTCAGTCGACCAAGGGACATTCCCCATGACTTTTATGGAGTCAAGTTGAACTCCTGAACCTACATTCGGTTCAGTCGACCTAGGGACATTCCCCATGACTTGTGAAGTCAAGTTGAACTCCTGAACCTATATTCGGTTCAGTCGACCAAGGGACATTCCACATGACTTGTGAAGTCAAGTTGAACTCCTAAACCTACATTCGGTTCAGTCGACCAAGGGACATTCCTATGACTTGTGAAGTCAATTGAAACTCCTGAACCTATATTCGGTTCAGTCGACCAAGGGACATTCCCCATGACTTGTGAAGTCAAGTTGAACTCCTGAACCTACATTCGGTTCAGTCGACCAAGGAACATTCCCCATGACTCTTGTGGAGTCAAGTTGAACTCCTAAACCTACATTCGGTTCAGTCGACCAAGGGACATTCCCCATGACTTGTGAAGTCAAGTTGAACTCCTGAACCTACATTCGGTTCAGTCGACCAAGGGACATTCCCCATGACTCTTGTGGAGTCAAGTTGAACTCCTGAACCTACATTCGGTTCAGTCGACCAACAGACATTCCCCATGACTCTTGTGGAGTCAAGTTGAACTCCTGAACCTATATTCAGTTCAATCGACCAATGGACATTCCCCATGACTCTTGTGGAGTCAAGTTGAACTCCTGAACCTACATTCGGTTCAGTCGTCCAAGGGACATTCCCCATGACTTGTGAAGTCAATTGAAACTCCTGAACCTATATTCGGTTCAGTCGACCAAGGGACATTCCCCATGACTCTTGTGGAGTCAAGTGGAACTCCTGAATCTACATTCGGTTCAGTCGACCAAGGGACATTCCCCATGACTTGTGAAGTCAAGTTGAACTCCTGAACCTACATTCGGTTCAGTGGACCAAGGGACATTCCCCATGACTCTTGTGGAGTCAAGTTGAACTCCTGAACCTACATTCGGTTCAGTCGGCCAAGGGACATTCCCCATGACTCTTGTGGAGTCAAGTTGAACTCCTGAACCTACATTCGGTTCAGTCGACCAATGGACATTCCCCATGACTCTTGTGGAGTCAAGTTGAACTCCTGAACCTACATTCGGTTCAGTTGACCAATGGACATTCCCCATGACTTGTCAATTGAAACTCCTGAACCTACATTCGGTTCAGTCGACCAAGGGACATTCCCCATGACTCTTATGGAGTCAAGTGTATCTCCTGAACCAACTTTCGGTTCAGTTGACCAAGGGACAATCCCCGTGACTCTTGTCGAGTCAAGTAGAACTCCTGAACCAGCATTCGGTTCAGTCGACCAATGGACATTCCCCATGACTCTTGTCGAGTCAAGTGTATCTCCTGAACCAACTTTCGGTTCAGTCGACCAAGGGACAATCCCCGTGACTCTTGTCGAGTCAAGTAGAACTCCTGAACCAGTATTCGGTTCAGTCGACCAAGGGACATTCCCCATGACTCTTGTCGAGTCAAGTGTATCTCCTGAACCATCTTCTAGTTCAGTCGACCAAGGGACATTCCCCATGACTCTTGTCGAGTCAAGTAGAACTCCTGAACCAGCATTTGGTTCAGTCGACCAAGGAACATTCCCCATGAGTCAAGTCAAACCAAAGTCAAGGACTAAAACTTCCTCTCGCCAGATGACGCATGCGATATATTCCAGAACCCACGTTTTGCACATACTCTTATAAAAGGTGATACATTCTTATCACATGCTTTTATGATCAATGTCATACGACGTAAAAGTATATACTCTCTAAGACAAAAAACTTTTTGACTTAGAGAGTAAGGGACAAACTGTTTGGACCAAAATTGGGCCAAGGATAAAACCGTCTTTTACCTTAAAGCCCATATAGTATACAAAGCCCGAAAATAAAGACTAGGCCCAAAAGATTTCTGTATTATTGTATTACAACTAAGTCATAAGCTTAAATACAAAACCCCATAATTATATCAACTACTCTTCTCCTACTTTGCCGGACACAAAATTTATTCCCACCTGCTCAGACTTTCTATCAAATGCATAAGGCACATGGTGGGACTTACGCCAGCTGCCAAGGATGGTAATTTTCATCTATAAATAGGAACGAAATTTGAGAAATAAGGCAGAGCTTAACTTCTTTCATCCAAGTCTGATACAATTTATTCAGATATTGGTTCTATTTCCCATTTCTAAAAGCATTTGTCATCGCCCTCACGGCAATCCAAATAAAGTTGAGGCAGTAATAAACCTCAACTTCACTTTTTTACATATTTACCGATCATTTCATACTACTGACTTGGGCGTCGGAGTGTCCTCGGTACCTACCACACCGGTGGGCAGTCTACTCTCATTCATTCTTCTTTGTTTTGCAGGATCGCTAGTGCCCCCAATTTACAAATTCTGATTGTGGACCTCGGCCGAATTCCAGCATCCACAGTGATACATTTACCACTCATCATAGTTGTATCACCAAAGATATCTCCCTCTAATTTAATATGGTATTAAATCCTAATAAATCCGGAATAATTATTGCCCAAGATCATCTCCAACGGTTACCATATTTTTTCTATTGTAATTACCCCCCCCCCCCCTCAACACTATAAATATGGGAGAAATCCATTCTAAGATGAGAGAGAGAAAACTTAGAAAAACTCTGCCAAAATCAAAATAGATTGTTAGCTCTTAAGCATCTATTTGTACCATCAATAAAACTGACTCGTGGACGTAGGCCTCAGATTTACCGAACTATGTTAAAATCGTATCTCATTCGTTTAAGTTCGTATGTATTCGGTGTTAACCTTTTTTTGACTGTCAACAACAACAACAACAACAATAATAATAACAACAACAACTTAATAATAATATGTTAATTATAAATAATATTATTCAGACTACTATTATAATAATAATTACTTATTAATAATATAAAAATTAAAATTAATTTCAACCCTTAGTCTCACAGACTCGTCAAACTCAATTTTAAACACAAATTCATATTTTGAAATATGGTTTCGGTACTAACTCTTATTGTAACCTTAACTTAAATCTTTAAATTTACTATGTAAAATAATATATAATTATAAATATAATAAACATCTTTTCAAATGTTATAAAACAAGTGGTCTCGTCCACTATAAAAAAAAAACCACACTTATTAATAATACATTAATTATAAATAATAATATTCTGAATATTATAATAATAATAATTACTTATTAATAATATATTAATTATAAATAATAATATTCAGAGTACTATAATAATAATAATAATAACAACAATAACAACAACAACAATAACTTATTACTTATAAATAATAATATTCGGGGTACTATAATAATAATAATAATTACTTATAAATAATGTATTATAAATAATTACTGATATTTAGGTACATTGTACGCGTGAGCACATATATATAAATTGTTCTTTACATCTTATAACAATAAATTGATCATAGCCAAATGGTAACTATGCTTTTATAAAATTATAAATATGGATAGTGTGGGCTTAGGATAGTCCCACCCATGACAGCGACGCTAAATGTTATTATTGATATATATATATATATATAATAATTTTGAATCGATTTAGTATCACCGAGTTGGAGACGTTATATGTCTACATTTAGCGTCGACCATAAAAATGTCGACGCTATAACCTTTTCACTAACAGTATTTAACGTCTATTTTCTACATCGCCATATTTCGACGCCAAAACTTTTAGCGTCGACTTTTTCCTCTTTTAACGTTAACCTTTGGCGACGCTAAAAATCGTTTTAGTGTAGTGATCCTAAATTAGGTAAAAGTCTGAAAATATTACAATATTTTTTACTTTATCATTGTTCCACCTATAGTTTCTATTGACGGGTGATTTTCATCCCAGTGGTAGTTTCGAGATAACCCTCCCGAGACTATCCTCCTTCAACCTTGAATTTGTTTGGTTATGGGAGACCAAAGGCAAATGTAGTAGAATCGGAGAAAACACAAAGATCGACAAGAGAGTTTTAACGTGGTTCGGCGGAGCAAGTCCAACCTACGTCCACGGGCACAAAATGGGATGTTACTTTTATTACCAAAACCAGCTCGGCCGACCTATTTTCATGGATGGCCTAATGAAAATCGAGTTGATTTGCTTATGGTGTTTTACAAGTAGTGCTCATTTTCTTTTGGTTACCTTTTTGCTATCCCCTACAAATGAATCTAACTTTCCTTTATATACTTAGGAATTAAAACATTGTTCCTCCAACTTTCTGACATTTCACACGCGGTCTCCGACTGATTGACGGGCTCTCTGCCCCAAGACTGGCATCGTCGAAAGCAAGCCTGCCGCCTGACGGTCTGTCATATCACTCTATTTTCTCCACTGCCACAAACAACAATAATGATGACAGCCTGTAAAGAGACTTTGAATAATGACACGTTTCGGAGGGAAAAATCCAACAACTCTGATCTTGTGTCGGTCTTCAAAAGGTCGGCCAAGTGATCTGCCAAGCTTCCCAAACTGATATCATCCTGACCCGAAATATCCGAACTCATCTGCATGTTCCATAAAGCAAGACAGAATCAAGCCGAGCTTCCAATCTAATGTGGTCGGCCTCGGCTCTGATGTTATCAGTCTATAAAGTCTGTGCCATTTTGCTTCCTCTGGTCGGTCATACCGAGAACACTTTACCCGAGCTCCAAGCCGGGTTGAAGAAAAACATCTACTATCTGAGCCCTGGTCCTCCGGATGAGGAGAATTCCCTCTTATGTCCCTACCGAGCTGTTTAGATACCTTAGTCGCTGAAATCCCCATCAACAAATGTCCCCTAGTTCTCGGTTCCAACGAGTGTATGAGTTGGTGCCACGAACTAAAAAATTTTGAAGTGCGACATCCATCATCTAATGGTCGATAGCAGGAAAAAAGTAGAAAATTGTTTCGGCCACACATCCTCGGCCAAAAAAGATTTCGATGTCTTTCAAACGATTCCCCAACTGGAAGCAAATATCTCTTTTACCATTTCGGTAGCCGTCCCTCGAGAACCGCAAGCCATCACATCTCCTTAAATGCCCATCAAATCACTTTTAGGGTTTAACCCGAGCGTGCCACTTGTCAGGAGCTCATGGTCTTCCCGCCAAAAAACTCAAATCAATCGGCCTTTGTCGAGGCAGCCAAAAGTCTTTCAATCTCAATCGTTCATCCCAATCTGATCAGATGGAGCCCGAAGATGACATGTGGTGCATATCTGGAGACTCTCCCGATCTAACGGCCAAAAATACACCGTGCTGACCATAAGAAAGCAAAGCAGTGCTTCTTTCTCAATTTTACAAAAATCACAACTCTCAAACTGTAAAATCTACCTTATTCGCGAGACCAACAAACTTCCAACCACCAACTCCTCTTCCCAAATCAAGTAAGTCTCTGCTCGATCTCTCTCTTTTCATTTGCTGTACGTTTCCATCATTGTTTGGTGTTGGCGGATGTTTGTTCCATTGCTGCTATTTGTTCTTCATTTTCCGTCTTCTCGTTCTATGTCGCGAAGCATGTTTCTAGTTTGGTGCTGTGTGTATGGTACAAGTGTCCTCTGGTTGAAGTATGGGTAGTGAGGTAGGATACATGCATTTCAGGTTTTTTAAGTTTCGTGTTTGGTTGTATGTGTTTAGGGAGAGATTTTCTGTTTTTGGCTATTGCTAGGGCATTTAGAGACTGTAGGCCTAGGTCCCCGGAAGTTAGAATAGCCCTCGGACCTGTTGTGCCTTAAACTGACCACTGACTGACCTTCTCGATCATGGCGACTGTTAGGAATGTCTGACGCTAAATCTTCTTCGGTCAAGCCCGCAAAACCTCAATCTCTTCGTACTTAAGAAACCTCTTCCAACTTGGGCTCTCCTAGCCTAGAGGAGCTTGACACCACCCCCAACCCCTTCTCAAGAACTAAATGACACCTACCACCATAGAGTCCCTCGGAGAGATCCTGAGCCGGAAGAACTGGACTGCTCAGCCTTGGACATAAATCGGCCATCCGCCATCACGGGAGATGCCTTATGCGTACTCCATCAGCAGTACGAGATCCCAATAGACATAGACCTGGAGGTCCCCGATCCGTACGACCGTGCGAGCCAACCTTACGATGGCTCGGTCGCCCTTCTTCCATCTTTCTTTGAATGCGGTTTTCGGCTATCCATTCAACCATACTTCGCGGGAATGTTGGCCAGGATGGAGATTTCCCTCTGCCAACTGAACTTGAATAGCTGGAGAATTCTGGCCTGTTTGCATGTGATCTGGTACCGGGTATACCTTCGAGAGCCGACTTTCAAGGAATTAAAGAGGCTCTACAAATTGAAGGCCAACCTCCAGTCCCATCATGTTTGGTATTACATTTCCTCATACGCTGACGTCCCCCCTCATCAAGGACCTTCCTCAAACCAACAAAAACTTCAAAGACCTCTGGTTCTGGGTTACGGGCGACTGGGGACGAACTGGTTATTGTGCCCGGAGATGACAAAGGTCCCCGATATCTTCAGAGTTAGAGGTTGGAACCCGAGCTCTTGTCTTCTTTTTCTCAACTTTCATGATAAAATGATAACTCTTTAACCCTTCTTAGCTTGCTGGAGGGATTCTCCCAAGGTTACCCATGAGGTCCGCTCTAGGATCAAGGTGGCCCGGAGCTATGCCAGCCACTGGAAGAGGGTAGTCAATGACTCGGCCTTCTTGGAGTCAGGCCTCATTCGGAGTGCGCCCCCATAGATCCCGAGGCAGCTAAGTAGATTCTCACTAACTTTCTAATTGATCCCCTTGTTTGCTTGACTCATAAATGATTTGAAATCATCTGAATTTTGAACTGACCATGCTTTTTGCCTTTTACTTGGCAGGAATGTCGAAGCAGCCCAATGTCCTTAACAGAATCAAAGATCTGGCGAAGAAGCCCGGGCCGGGTGAAGCTGGAAGCTCTCGGAGACGGTTGACCACTCTGATTCCCACGGATGCCAGGGAAAAAACTAAATTGGTTGCTCGGTCAGCGGTCCAGCCCGTACCTTCTCCAACAAGGGTGATACCAAGCACAACTGTCCGACCTTCATCTGGGTCCTCCAGGCCTTCGAGCAAGCGTCGTCGCATGTCTAGAGACGTAGCGGCCGATCTTGAGAAGAGGAGCAGCAGCAGCAGCCCCTTAGGAGAAGGTCCATTGTTCGGGGGGAGAGGCGGGCTGCTGAGGCTTCCCCAAGTTCCGAAAAGGATGTTTCGGCACTGAGGGTGGATGACCTCAGTGAGAAGGTTCGAGAAGCCACTTCTCACCTGGTACCGGCAATCAATCAGTTGGCTGAAGCAGTGCCCCTGGAGAAGATCCCACAATACGAGGAAATCTCCCCGGAGGAAATGATTTCCCATTTCTCCCCCTGTTTTGTCGAGGTAGATTTTCTTATTTGCTCCCATACTGTATTTTGACTTGCTTTCTGATTTCTTCCCTTCATTCTTATAGGATAATTACTGATGGCCCGGAATAAGGACCTGTTTATGAGTCTTTTATCTTAAGGGGGCCAGGTGCAGAGGCTCTAAAGTCAACTCACTGAGCGGGAGGCCAAACTGGCCAAAAAGGATAAGACAATCAAAATTCTTGAGCAAACGTGGGCGAGGCCCTTAAACTGAATCAATCCATCCAGAATGCTTCCTCCCAGGTCAGGAAGAATGCTGAAACTGCCAAGAAGGATATGGAGGCTACTCAAGAGGAAAGCAAGCATCTGAGGTGGTAGGTGTCGAATGCCGAATCTAAGCTGAGGAAGATGACTGACGAGAGAGATCGGGCTCGAGAGGAGCTGAAAAGGAGAGAGGCTGATCTGGAAAAGAGGGAGACTGCACTGAAGGGAGAGCTGGAGAGTGCCCAGCTCAAGGGAATCGGCTATTGTGCCGAGATTGTTCCAATTCTGATGCCCGAGGTTAACATGGAACCAATCCACGTGACCATCCGCTTCTGTAAATGGGAAATTTCTGTGGACGAGGCCCGAGAATTACTTGCCCTCCCCTCAGAGGAAGTCCAGGACCCGGAGCCTATTTCAGCCATGCCCATGTCCCAATCCCTTGAGGAGATCCAGCTTAAGGCTCTCGTCCCTGCCCTTGAAGTGCCCGAGGCCGAAACTGGAGTCCCTCTTGCTTCCCAAACTAAAACCGAGGTGCCTCATGCCGGGCCTATACCAGTTATCCAGTCATCTAGACCTGACCAGGAAGGAGCAGTTGCCCCTGTGCGAGATGATGAATGAGGGTGACCCATAGGGGGCCTTATGTAAATTCAAACAACATACTTTTTTTGTAATAACACTCTGCACTTTCTCTTTTACTACTCATCTCAAATGCTTTATGTTCTGCTTTCCATACTTGGTTTATTTTGGCTTCAAATTTTCTAACTTGCTCTTCCAAATTTCAATGTGATCTTTCATTCGACCAATTTGAGTTCGGCCACGAGTTGATTGTCTGTCCCCGAGCCGAAATCAAATGCATTCGGTGGGACGTAACACGACCCCGAGCTAAAAATGACACCTGGCTCTGGGGGAATGTTACGTCCCAAGACCAATGAGATGGACTCGGTGGGATGTAGCCCGATCCCGAGCTGAAAATGACACTTGGCTCTGTGGGAATGTTACGTCCTCATACCAATGAGATGGACTCAATGAGATGTAGCCCGACCTCGAGCTGAAAATGACACTTGGCTCTGGGAAAATGTTACGTCCCCAGACCAATGAGATGGACTCGGTGGGATGTAGCCCGACCCCGAGCTAAAAATGACACTTGGCTCTGGGGGAATGTTACATCCCCAGACCAATGAGATGGACTCGGTGGGATGTAGCCCGACCCCGAGCTGAAAAAGACACTTGGCTCTGGGGGAATGTTACATCCCCAGACCAATGAGATGGACTCGGTAGGATGTATCCCGACCCCGAGCTGAAAATGACACTTGGCTTTGGGGGAATGTTACGTCCCCATGCCAATGAGATGGACTCGGTGAGATTCGGTGGGATGTAGCCCGACCCCGAGCTGAAAATGACACTTGGCTCTGGGGGAATGTTACGTCCCCAGACTAATGAGATGGACTCAGTGGGATGTAGCAGACCCCGAGCTGAAAAGGACACTTGGCTCTGGGGGAATGTTTCGTCCCCAGACCAGTGAGACGGACTCGGTGGGATGTAGCCGGACCCCGAGCTGATGGAATGATGCATCGGCGGAACGAATCCAGCCCCGAACAGGTGGAACAATGTATCGGCAGAATGAATCCAGCGCTGAGCTGGTGGAACGATGCATCGACGGAACGAATCCAGCCCCGAACTGTTGGAACGATGCATCGACAGAACAAATCCAGCCCCGAGCAGGTGGAGCATTTGAGACTTACACGAGGGAATATTTTCAACCTCTGAGGCTCTGCGGATCCTTACGCGGGCGTCCTCTTGCCAGACATCAGTGAAAAACAAAAAAATGGAACAAGGTAAAGTTATCAAAATGAAGGTGACTTAGCACTTACTCCACACAAATTCATGAAAAAACAACAACTCGGGCACTCTGAGGCAGCGTCCCGCCCGATGCCTCCCAAAACACAATTCTGAACCTTACAATTCAGTGTCTGAGCCAACCAGGCTACGGATACACCGATCCAAGGCGATCAGGCAAATCCCCACGGGGGATGAAGACACCCCGTGTGTGTCTTTCCTGGGTGGTTTTCAACGGGACTCACCAGCCGACTCGTAGGGGAAGAAACCTATTTGGGTCCAGTTTACCCGAGACTCATGTAATCAAGGGGACCATTCGGCCATACCCAAGACAGGTGGTCTGATGGTTCTCAACGGGACTCACCAGCCGACTCGCAGGGGAAGAAACCTCCATGGGTCCGGTTTACCCGAGACTCCTGCAATCAATGGGGTCATTCGGCCATACCCAAGCCAGGTGGTCTGATGGTTCTCAGCGGGATTCACCAGCCGACTCGCAGGGGAAGAAACCTCCATGGGCCCGGTTTACCCGAGGTGCTCCTTAAAGATGTGAGTCATGGGGTAGTAACGCTCCGGCCTCGGGGGTTTGATAATGACACCTGGGATTGGCGTGCCGCGGCGGGTTCGCACTTTTCCCACATGCACCTCATCCCTTGATGCGTTCTGGATCCTCAAAGGTGAAAGGAGCCAGGTCGGAACACTTCCACCCGGGGGTTTGCTAATGACACCCAGGATTGGTGTGCCACGAGCTTGGTGCCCTTCCCGACTACCGATCACCCGTTCGCATCGAGCACATCCCGAGAATATTGAAAATAACTTTCACATTTGATTAACAAACAAGCAAGATATACAAGTTTCTTTAAAAAAATGAGAGTTTTATTAATATTCAAGGGACTTGATGCCCTTCTTACAACTCTTTGCGGGTCATTTTAAGAGAAGCTTTTACAATTGTTCCTTCTGGTTCTTGTCCTGGCAGTTCGAGCTTCATCTAGTCAGGGCTTATTCAGATCCGCCTGAACTTGCTTTCTGATCATGTCGACAGGGTCCCCTCGTGCCGAGCTCTCCATAATCATTTCTGAACAATGTATTTTCCCGGGACCTTGCATATCCCAAGCAAAATCTGGAAGCCTAGCTGAGGTTTTCTGTTCTAACCCCTTGTGGTTTTCCCCGTGCGCTTTTTCTCATTTCCTCTCATTCGGGGAGACCACCACACCAATTGATGGGGGGCCTGAGGGACGCCATCCCCTGCCCTTGGCTGACTAGTTCCCTGGCCGATCCTTCAGCACTGGCAACCTGTGAAAATAAGGACTCTGACCGGCCGAGAAAGTATGGCACCTGCTCCTGGAGGGACTGGTTCAGCCACTGCCAACGAACGTCACCCATCCACAATGTTACATTCCATTCTGCAACTCAGTCCTAATGGGTGATCGTTGGCTATCAATATTACATTTCATTCTATAACTCAAAAAAGGAAAGCTTCTGCTATCCACCCTCCTTCTTCCTGCGAAACCTTTTTTTCTTCCCGTTCTGACCAGATTCTTCCCATTCTTTTCCCCTTCATCCATTCTGCTGCTGAACTCTCCAACAACCCACGGTTTCCACCTTCTTCCATCGTCTTACTACGCAAGTTACTTTTTGTTAACAGTCCCCACAAACGGCGCCAACTGTTGACGAATGATTTTCGTCTCAGGAGTAGTTTTGAGATAACCCTCCCGAGATAATCCTCCTTCAACCTTGAATTTGTTTGGTTATGAGGAGACCAAAGGCAAATGTAGTAGAAAGCAGAGAAAACACAAAGATCGACAAGAGTGTTTTAACGTGGTTCGGCGGAGCAAGTCCAGCCTACGTCTGCGGGCAAAAAATGGGATGTTAATTTTATTACCAAAACCAGCTCGGCTGACCTTTTTTCATGGATGGCCTAATGAAAACCGAGTTGTTTTGCTTATGGTGTTTTACAAGTAGTGCTCATTTTCTTTTGGTTACCCGTTTGCTATCCCCTACAAATGAATCTAACTTTTCTTTATATACTCAGGAATTACAACATTGTTCTTTCAACTTTATGACGTTTCTCGCGCGGTCTCCGACTGATTGACGAGCTCTCTGCCCCAAGACTGTCGTCGCCGAAAGCAAGCCTGCCGCCTGACGGTCTGTCACATCACTCTGTTTTCTCAACTGCCACACGCAATAATAATGATGCCAGCCTGTAAAGAGACTTTGAATAATGACACGTTTCGGAGGGAAAAATCCAACAACTCTGATCTTGCGTCGGTCTTCAAGAGGTCGGCCAAGTGATCTGTCGAGCTTCCCAAACTGATATCGTCCTGACCTGAAATATCTGAACTCATCTACCCGTTCCAGAAAGCAAGACAGAACCAAGCCGAGCTTCCGGTCTAATGTGGTCGGCCTCGGCTCTGATGTTGTCGGTCTATAAAGTCCGTGCCATGTTGCTTCCTCTGGTCGGTCATACCGAGAACACTTTACCCGAGCTCCAAGCCGGGTTGAAGAACAACATCTACTCTCTAACCCCTGGTCCTCCGGATGAGGAGAATTCCCTCTTATGCCCCTGTCGAACTGTTCAGATACCTTAGTCGCTGAAATCCCCATCAACAGTTTCAAAACTGTATCAATTTTCATCTTTTTAAGGTGGAAAATTGATAATGTTTTGCACTTTTAGGATGGAATATGATGCATTTTTGTAACTTCGAGTGGAAAAATACATATTTCTATAATATCGGGTGGGAAATGATAAAGTAAAAAATATTATAATATTTTCGGACTTTCCCCTAACTTAGGGTAGACATGCGGGTTCCAACTAATTATTACTATTTTTTGAAATATATATATATATATATATATATATATATATATATATATATATATTGATTTGTATAAATAATTGTTTGAAACAATCCTTTCTAAGATTTAATCCTTAGTCCGTCACTGGTATTAACGATTCCAGGTAGAGAATTTGACCCGGATGGTAATGAATATATTAGTGTGTGTGCATTTGGACACAGACAAAATATCGGAAGCAGGCGGCTTACAAAATTTTTGTAGATGATTTTATACCTTCACTGTTTTGTGAGCCAAGTCAATAATGCTTTCAAGCAAGAATAGCTCCCTGGTGAGTGGTGAATGCTATCAGTTTTATCCTGGTCACCATATACATGAATAATGACTATAAATCAAGATTTAGATGATTAGTTTGAGAATTTTTTTGTAGATCTTGCAGCAAAAAAGTATAAAACTGTCCATGATCCTTTATTTTATTTATTTTTTATTCAAAAAGAAAACTCCAGGACTTCAAAGCAGGTGATGCAAAATCATTATCTAATTGAATCTCACCTAATATAAATTTTATTATTTTCTTAAAAAAAAAAAATGCATATAATACAACCCATATGGGTATGTGTAAAAGGAAAATAATCCAACCACATCTAGCAAATAGTAATGCCTTGGTCATCAAGCTAACAAAACATTCCAACCAGAACCAATCAGAATGTCCCCACTTTCAATTTTGTCCTATGCTAAAATATTTAAGTAATCAAAAGGTTTAATGGCTTAGTCAAAAGTGCCATTATGCCTATTTTTTAAGTTAATGAATTTCTTGCTTACCAAGTTCAAAAGTGCTATAAATCAACCCTTTTATTTGCTTCATTAACACAAATCAAGTTTCAGAAGAATCATATAACTTGGGCTATGGCAACTCCAGGGTACTGTATTGCTGAGGCATATGTATTAAGAAAAGCTCATAAGGAGAAAATGAAGAAAATGGAAGAAGAAAGAGCCGAGTTGGAAGGGATTGATCTAGCAGCAGAGAAAAATTCTAACGGCTGTTTCTCATGGATGGGTAAGAAGATACATCCGCGACGCGTTTCATCTGCAGATTATGCTGGAAAAGAAGAAGAGAGATGTGATAATAAAGGATGATTATGAAAAACAAGAGAGATGTGATAATTAGTTGTATCCTCTATCATTTGATTGATGTCACCAACTGGCGTGTTTTGATGGCGTAAGACTCAAGATCTGACCTTCAGATTCTGGGTTCGATTTCAGATAGTGCATTTTTTATAAGAATCTGGGACAGTCGGAGATTTTACCTGCTCCGCTTAAGCCCGGAAATGATGATTTGGCGGCGGAATTTCTAACGATTCCAAAAAAAAAAAAAAAAAAAATCTAGCCTTTGATAATTATTTCATTTGTGTAGTCTTAGCTTTGATAAATTTTTTTGCTATTTTCTATCTCTTTGTCAATTAATTTGTTTGTAAAATTAAAATTATTACAAATATGTAAAATTAATTAAACTTAAGTAGCAAGTAACAACAAACAAAATACAGCTATCTCTTATTTTCAGAACTTGGTGTATGTACTTCCAACTTTTTTAATACACTAGAGGAAATTGCTGGTACTTTGAATCTTTCAAAATTGAATCAGTGCATTGTAGATTTCAAAAAAGGCTGCGTAATATATGCTAATGTTTTTGGTCAGGTCAACTCAGTGTAGAGGTAAAAAAATTACCGACTTTTTAACACAGATGAGGCACCAAGAATCCACAATAAGAATTAATATCCAATGCTTAATAATCAGGAAATAAGTAGATCATATTAAATAAATTTTGATAATTGATTCAGTTTTTAACACTGAATCGTGATACCTGATGAAGATAAACACCCACCAACCCA